>JARHVA010000134.1:7155000-7452500 GCA_037957365.1 Torreya grandis
GACCACCTAGATGTCCTTATCCTACCTAAGTATTCATCATCTGTATAAACTTGGTATAAGTTATGGTAGTCAACTTTTCCTTCTTCGAGATTTGGATAACTAAGTTAAATACTTAGGTTATCAATGTTTTTCAAACATGGATTTACTCTAAGTTAAGTTCATAACATTATTCTATCTAATTCAGGTAATGGCTCTAATTTGAATAGATTTTTAAAATTGAACAATGCCTATACACCCTTAAGATTCAATTAACTTGATACATGTGAAAGGTCTTAATGGTACTATCCTTGATTTTAGATCATTGTACCATAATCTATGGTTATGGGGTCATCATAATTCATGCATTCACTTTATAGAATAAATTGTCATTTTAATTAGTTAATTTATAAGTCTTGCCAATTCAATGTTGTTTATGAGCAGATATGATACTTTCAACTTATAGTGGTATCACACTCTCACTAGGCCATCATGTAAATAGTCTTCTAGACATTTATATTTCTCTAGTGTTATTTACATGTCACTTGGTCATAATCATAAAAATTATAAAATTATACCACTTTATTTCAAAATTGTAAATTCTATAGTCCTTTGTTAAATACATTAACTTTTGAAATATGTTTCTATAGGAACGTCAATACTGATTGCACTCCATTACCATGTCATAAATAAAATACTAACAAGTATATTTGATCAACTTAATCATGATTTACTATATCCATTAAACTGTTGAAAAAGTGCACTCAAGGATGGCAACCTCTTTGTCATTATATCTCACTATGCATATTTATACTGTAATCCTCATATGCCTTTGTTGTGAATAAAAAAACGAGTATGTACTAAAGTTGGAACACCAACTACTAATATTATTTAACTAAATTAAAATTCAATTGAGGAATTTAGATGGCCTTCCTAAAACCCATAGAATAAAATACCTACTTTAACCAAGTTACCATTTAAAGAGTAATGACATAATCAGGGCATTGTGACAAAAGAAGAGAAATAATGTTATAACTATTTTGACCCATATTCATTAATAAGAAATTAAGAAAAGATTTTCCTTTTGAAAACATAACTAATTTGACTTATAATTTCAATGAGTAAAGATTCTAAAGATCTTTAGCAATACAGTCTGTTATACTTATCAATTTGAATTACCTCTATTTCAAATGCTAATAGTTTAAATATAAGGCTAAATTGAAACATAATCATGTAAGGAACTAGTTTTTTATAATCCATTTACTCATTTCATTTCCTTAGATAATATAAATGTGTTCAAGATCATATCATTAGTTATGAAAATAAAGGATTGACTGCCTACTAGTAGTATGTAATCCAAAGTAAGATGATAAAATCAATTTGTACAAGAAGTAGAATGACTGTTAATGAAGTTGGAACTAAGTTCCATAACATCTTATCGTAAATGCAAATGTAGGTAGTCTTTTGCAATAAAAAAGTAGACTAAACAATTTAATTTGCAGCAATGTAATCGAAAGTCATAAACAGTTGCGCCATTAATACAATGGCTATCAATTAATGAAAATTTAAGCAAGATTAGACATGTTTATTAAGTAAGAATAAACATGTTGGCAACTATTAAGCAAGGTACAAAATTTGCTCATTTAAATTTTTTTAGATGATTATTGATTATCTAATTGCAATGTATAGTAAACATATGAAGATACATTCATTAATTCACCTTAAGTGTCCAAGTTCCCATATACTAGAAGATGGTACAAGATTTAACAAGTATTCATATTGAGCAATAAGAACATCTAGGTTCAACATCTTATGCACACATTCATACTAAGATTCATAACATAATTCAAGGATTTAAAACATAATACTACAATTGAAAGTAATCGAAATATCTAATAGGGTAAATAAAGTATGTGATAATGTTTAATCAATACAAATAAAATTTAGAATTGTAGTAACTAATCTACAATGAAAGAAGACATCAATCATACAACAATACTAAATGATTCCATCTAGAATAGTAACAAGTTAAAATATGCATTACAAATCGTGTTGCATCAACTACATCAACAATGGATCAAAGTACCATAGTCAACAAGAAACAAACTAAATAGTAAGCATGTGATCTTCCTCATACAATCCATCCCATCCCAACCCATCCTATGAGCCCCCCAATTGGTGGTCCTTACCATCCCAAACCATCATCTGGGAGGTGGAGTCTAGATTTTGAGACTTTGAGAATGTAGGCAAGGACAATAAGGGAAAAGAGCCTTTAACTTGTCGCAGTTACATCAATGAAAATTTCACATTAAATTTTAAATATAGACACTCATAAATAATCCTAACAACCCTGGTATTCATAAGAATATTTTTTAGAAGTCACTTATTCAGTTGACCTCATTATTCCTTCATCACATATTCCAAGTAAACCAAGATAATAAAAAAATAAAACCCTTATTCAAATAAGTTGCAATCATATAAAAAAATGAATGAGAAATGAAACTGTAACAATGACCAAGGTCTTAAACACTTCACTTATTTATTAATAACTGACCAAATATGGATATTTTAGTCACTTGCAATAGTATGTTATTGTGATGAAGTTTCTAGATCTATCTATTAAATAGCTAGTTTGAATTTATTACCAGGCAATGCATAAAATTGTATAAACTCAACAAATAATTTCCTATCTCTAGGTATATATTTGTGAATCATTTAAACCATTTATCCATAAGTGGTGTATTAAAATCTAATAGCATATTTAGCCAAAGACATGATGTCCTAAGTATCAAAACCCGAAATACCAACAACAATGTTTATTAAACCCAACAAAATTATTCACAGAATTTACTAAGTTAGTCAAATCGACTTCTCCAAAATTAAGTCAGGGCAGCAAGCAAAACCCACAAAGTGATATGGATAAAAGACAAAGAGAAAACAGAAACACTTAATGCTGAACCAGGTCACCCTATTCCAACAACGTAAACAAAAATTAAACTAGAGATAATATCATAACAATTATGTCATTACTATTATGCTAAAATTTTGACTAAGATAATTTTTAAAACCTAGAAAAACCTAAACAACTAGAAACTAGATTTTTATTAGCCCATTTGAGGGATTGACATATTTTTAATAATTTAAATCCATCTACAAACCCTTACAAAATTATAAAGAAGTCGCATGACTTACTTATGAACTTGAAAGTATTTTATTTTTTTAATATTACTTACTCTCATAATCTAGAAATGAACACCACATTCTTTGCGTGAGAGAGAAAATAAATTACAACACTTGTTTTCTTACAAACCAATGGAAGAGAAAACAAAAATCCATGCTTATGTTCCTTGATCATGCCCTCCTTTTCTAGCCTTAGCTCCTAAGCAAGTCGATTCTCTCTCCAGTAGGGCTTTCGTGCCCCCAAATCTCCTCCATGTTGCCACCATGCCCTAGGGTTTCCATATTTTTCTCTAGCCTCCTTTATGCATCCCTCTCTCTCTCTCCTCCTTCTCAACTACCCCTATCGACCAAGAAAGCAAAATGGAGTTGGGGGTTGAGCTAAGTTCCTCCCAAGTTCACTAAAAATTAATGCATGGATAAATTAGCCCAAGACAAAAAATTTTAATGATAAGTTTTGATTTGGGTCAAATTCCCACAAATACAAAGTGATTATGGCAAATCTAATTTGTCAAAATAATATCATTATTACTAATTTGACTTAGGAGATAATTCATTAGGGTCCTTGCTAAGATCTTGGAGGGGAGTGGAAAGAGAGGGTTATAATAATAACAAGCCAACCAAATATATCAATTATGCTTAACAAGATAATAACAACAACTCTAGATTCAAACCAAGACACTCAAAGTCATGACACCAATCAAACTAAGCAAGGATTTAACGTTGACAAAGATCATACAAGAGTAGAATAGTATGCATTATCAACAAAGATCAAAACAACAACCAAAGTGATTACACAAAAGCAAGGTAAAGGACAGACTGTAATTGCCACATACGAGACAACACGAGCAATCTCACACATCATTAAAACAAACAAAGTAAATACGAATCAAAATACATGATATAAAAAATCAATAATATGATTAAAAATAATAATAATATAAAATGAGCAAATTGGTGTGAGAGTTTATGGCTCATTATATTACCCCTTTTTACCTGTGTTAGTTACCTTTGTTCCTTATCCCCTGACTGCCACAATCCACCACCAACTAGCTCATTTTACCTATACTTGAACCCGTAAATGATGGCAACAATATCTATAACACATAATCATATGTAAAGCTAAATTGAATGGCATCATGTAGAAAGTCAAATATCAAAACTAGATTAATTCACATATAAAATAAACTCTAACTATATCATTTTATCTAGTATCTAAAAACATATTAAAATAATGGTTCCAAGTATAGTTGAATAGTGTAAAAGTACATTGAACTATGCATAACAATATAGAAATGAAATATGCAAGTGAGGTTTTAACATCCTCCTCCCCATAAAGAGGAGTCATCCTGGTGATAGATCAAAATAACCAGGCATAGTGTTGCTTAAACAACTATGTATCCTCTCAAGTGGCATTTATGGTACTTATTGGGCCCCATTATATCAAAACATGTTGTATTTCTTGGTTTTTTAATTTAATGTTGTGATGATCCAAGATTTTCACTAGTTTCAACTGCATATTTTCTTCTTCCAAAACCTATAAAATTTTCCAATTCAACACATGAGATGGATCAGGGACATATTTTCTTAGTAATTAAATATGGAACATATCATGAATTCTCAACAGAGAAGGAGGTAAATCCAGTTGGTAGGCAACATGGCTGATTTTGTCTAATATGTCGAATGGACCAACAAAAAGAGAAGCCAACTTGGAGTTTTTCCCAAACTTCGTGGAACTATTATGCAGCCTCACACATAGAAAAACCTTCTCTCTAATAGTGAAGTCATGATGTGTTCTCTTTAGATCAACATAAAAAAATTTATGGTCAGAAATAGTCTTCAAGTTTTGGCATATTATGGTCATTTACTCATCATATTCTAATAATAATTCTAGACCAGCAATGGCCCAGTTTTCTAAGTTGTTCTATCTAAGTGGAGTTCTACATTTTTGTCCATACAGGGCTTCAAAAGAAGACATTTTAATTGTAGAATGATAAAGTTGTTATAGGCAAACTCAACTAAGTGGAGATAATCCTTCCACTTGGTTTTTTGATCCATAACATACATGTGTAGCATGTCTTTGACTACTTGGTTCAATATTTTAGTTTGTACATCCATTTTTGTGTGGTATGAAGAATTGAAATTTATTCGAATGCCAAAGGTTACGGTCAATGTTTACCAAAATCTTGATGTGAAAAACTTATCTCTATCAAAGTTAATGAATCTTGACATACCATGCAATCGAACCACTTCTTTCACAAAGCATCCATAAAAAATAACAATGTCATTAGTCAAATTTTCAAAAATAAGGCAACCAACTTTGGTTGCTTTGTCAATTATTACTATTATAGTGTCATGTCTATTATGGGATTTAGGAAGCCCTGTAATAAAATAAATTGAAACCACTGCCCATTTATCTCTTGGTATGTCATGTGGGTACAATAGACCCCCAAGATGGCAATGTTCAACCTTCATATGCTGACATTCTAGACATCTTGCCATAAAATTAGCAACATCTTTCTTTAGACTAGGTCAAAAATAGAGTCTTTTTAGTTCATGAATCATTTTAGTGACCCCTAGATGGGCGAAATGGGGTGATGTATGTATTTCTTACATTATAATATTGCACAGTCCACCTGATTCAGGTACAATTTTTTTATTTTGATGCCTTACAAGGCCATCTAGTTTAATAAAAAAAATTAGCAAATCTTTTTGCCAAAGGATCATTAGCCAATCATGCACTTACTTATTGGTAGTAATTATCAGCAAGTTGTTGTAAGATAGTATTCCTAAATTTTCCTTGTATAAAAAACTTTTGGGATCTATAATGTGTGCGCTAAGCATGTCAAAGAGTTGTTTAGGTGACTTGCTCTAATCAGAACTAGACTTTTGGGATCTGTAATGTGTATGTCACCAATGCATATAGGGAGAGGACTAAGCTTTGGAACTAACTATCTTCTCACATAAAGGAGATCCCTTAGATTGTGGGTGATGATTTCGACATGATTGAATAAGAGGTTAAACTGGGTGGTGAACCCCTCTCATGAAAAGTTAATGAGTTTTTCTTTTGGTCTAAGTTGAAGCATATTCATAGGCTTGAATAACCCCCTGGAAAAGTTAATTCCTCTAGCAAAGAGGTTTGGTACACTTGGTGTAATAATTAGACTAAGAATGAAAGAGTTTACTCTAGGCTAGACAGATTTTGCCTGCACAAGGATTCCTTTAATCTCAAACAAATTTCTGAGGGTAACTTGGTATGTTATTTTTACTAACTCTAATCACCACCCCATTCAAATCATTGCTTCTCTTAAAACTAATGATGACAATACGAAATTTGATTGGTCTATATAAGATCAATGTTTCACACTTGCAAGACAGAAAATGCAGAAGGGGAATTCAAAATTCATGTAACATTACCAATATGATGAGTAACTCTTCTTCCAACTTTATACTTGGAATAGTTGTGTGAATATGAGAAAAAATTTATGGGAAGTTATGGCCAAATCAAGGCTAAAAGAAATAAAGTTCTTTAGAGATTCCCAAGAGAAATCAATTTTAGTTGAAAATGCTCTCCAAGATGATCCCTATAATGTTATCTTCTAAGTAATTTGGTTGCCCTCAAATATAATATAAGAATGACACAACAATATATTGCAAGAGGGGATCACATTAGGTTCAGAGTTATCTAGTTGAAGTTGGGGGACAAAGGCACTAAATACTTCTCCAGCTTACTCAAAGCTAAGCACAATAAATAAATAATCCAAAAAATTGAGATTAGTGGTGTTATTACTAAAGATATTAGTGAAATAAAAAATGCCTTCTTTGCATTTTACTCCAAACTATTTTCTTCAGATGGCTCTAGCCAACATATTGAATTGAATAGGAAATTTTTTTCTAAGTGCATTTCTAAAAAGGTTACCCTAGAGCAAGTTGTTTTCCTTAAAAATGATTTCTCTCTTGATGAAGTTTTGGTTGCCATTGACTCTCTCAAGAATGACAAGGCTCCAAGTATTGATGGTTTCCCAACTGAATTTTATAAGAGCAACAAAGAATGGATTGCTAGAGATTGCCTTGATATCTATAGAGAGGTTGTGGAAACTGGCTCTCTTGGCCCTGACATCAATAGGGGTGTTGTCAAACTCGTCCATAAACAAGGGGACCAATCTCAAGTTAGAAACCGAAGACCAATCACCTTTTTGAATGTTTCCTATAAAATATTAGCTAAGAGAATTCCTAAGATAATTTCATCCTTACTTTTAAAAATTATTTCTAAGAACCAAACAGGGTTTGTTGAAGGGAGACACATTCTTGATAATATTTTGTCTAGATAGGAAGGAATGTAATGGGCACAAGACTCTAATCAGAATGTGGGGATGATCCTTCTTGACTTTGAAAAGACATGATAAAATTGAGTGGCCCTTCATAAACACTATTTTATGTGCTTTCAGTTTCTAGGATAAGTTTTGCAGAATGATCAATGTGTTGTTCAAAGATGACTCAACAATGATTGGAATTAGTGGAACCCTTATTAAATATCTTAGCCTAGAATTCTCCATTAGGCAAGGGTGCCCCTAGCTCCTTCCTTCTTTGTGATTGCAACAAATGTTCTACATTATTTTCTTAGAGATACCTCTTTGCCCCTATTAAAGGGCACTTTTTACCCAGCTCATATGAGTTGTTGCATGTTTTGTTTGTGGATGATACTACTCTGCTCCATCCTAGAAAAAGATAATTTCCATCAAATTACCTCTAAACTTGATGTGTATTGCTCTTCTTCAGTAGACTATAGTTGCTTACCACAATTCATGTATTATTGGGTGGAAAGAAAACCCTCTTGACTAGATATTTAAGTTTGGATGGATTTGTAAAGGTCCTAACTAATTATTCAAATATATGGGCATCCCCTTTTCATTCTCTCCTTCCTTCAAAGAAATGTTGGATTGGTTGTTTGTGAAGGTCAATAACTGATAAATGGAATGGTCAAATACTATATTTGTCTATCGGAATTCAATTTTCCCCTAAAAGTATCTCTTCCTACAACATATATTCTTCTTCTTGTTGGTTCTTCAATAAGTCTCAATTTAACAAGCTTCATAAAATCATTAGTGACTTCTTGTGGTCTAATGGGAAGGGTAAAAAGAAATGTCATGCTATTTTAGGGATATTTTTTGCAAACCTAAAGTTATTAGTGGATTGGGTCTCAAAGATTTAAGAATCCAAGGTATTAACCTCATTGTTAGGTGGACTATTAGATCCCTTCAATGTAATGAACCTTGGAAAACCTTGATTAGGAATAATGTGGTGAGGGGTTTCCCAATAAGTAAGTACAAGTGGCATGGATTGAATATTTATGATATTTTAGTTGGCCCTTTCACTGTTAAAGTGGTTGGTTTTTTTATTTTCTAATCAATTTGGAAAGCTTGGGAAAGCATTAAACATTTGTTAGTGGTGAAGCCCATTTTCAGTGGGTTAGGGTCAAGGTGTCAAGGGTATAGATTTTTTGGTGGAGCCTTAAAGTCAACAATTACCCCTTGTCCTTGACTAGGAGTTACTCTACTCATGTTTGGTATTATAAGGGGATAAAAAAATTCAATGATCTCCTTTCAGGGTAGATGGGCCTCATGGACTGAGATTAAGCACATTTTTCAAATTCCATCCACACAAAGAAAAACCTATTCACTACTTAAATATTTACATAATACCAGCTCTATTTCCATTTTGGAGGAGTTTTGGGAGAGCATCAAATGGTTGAATGGCCCGCCCCTTGAAGAATTTACTACCAAAATGCCATACTATAAGCTCTCTTTCACTAAAAGCATTTACCTTAGGCTTGATAACAAATGGGTTATTTATGACCCCTTTTATAGCTAGAAGTATATGTTTGATGTCATTTGGACCCCTATCTAGAGCCTTAAAAGTCTTGTTTTAGGTAGTTACTTATTCACAATAAGCTAGTTTTAGGTGAGGTCTTAACTAGAACTAGTTTTTAGTAATGTATGTTGTTCTCTATGTAGGGAGGTGGATAGTATTGAGAATCTTTTTTTTGGTTTCCATTTTGTTGCTTTTGTTTGGAATAATTATTTAAATGCTTGGTCTAAGGTATTTTCTTGTGATATTAATTGGTTTAATGTTAATTTTTGCTATGTTTGTCCTAAAAATAAAACACATCTCCTTTTTCAAAAATTATGGTTGGTTTTTTCAATAGAGATTTTGTGGTTTCTTTGGAAGCCAAGGAATTTGAATGTTTTTCAATTTAAGGGTAAGGTACTTGCTAACTTCACAATAAAAGCTATTGTGAGACTTGTTACTATGCAAATTTATCTTCAACTAAAGTGTCACACATTGAGATGGAGAAATTCCTAAAGATCGGGATGATGAAGATAACATCCAAATTTCTTCTAGACACTAGTGGTTTTCCCATAATGAGCCCTCCACCAGACTGGACAACCCTTCATGGTGATGCGGTTGATGTTAACATCCAGAATACAAATAAGATAATATGAATGATGCTTATGTTGATCATGTAATTGATATTAACCTTGAATTAGTAGGTCATTCTCTCTTAGATCAAGATAGTAAGGAGAAAGAAGATGTAAATAATGATGAATTGCTTAGTGTTCTTTAGTCTTCTCTTCAACATTTTCAATAGGAATAATCAATTGAAGTTAGAACTGAGGGTAAATATAATGTTTCTTTTTCTATTGGTAGCTCCTCACATGCCTCTGAACCTATTGGTAGACTCCATATTGACGTATATGTGGGTGTTTTAAAATGGTATTGAAAAACTTATTTAAATCAATGTGAACAGTCTCATTGCTAACCTTCAAAAAATTATTGAGATTGGAATCAAAATTGTTGGGGATATAATGTTATAGCATATTCAAGAGTCAAGGCTTAGCCACCAATTTTCTCAGATGAAGGATGATTAACAACAAGGCTCTAGGCCTGACAAGGGACTTAATGTGTTGATTAAGGAAATTGAGGACTATGCAAAGTTACCTGAACTACTTGAAAAAGGTCTTGGTAATGATGGTCATGATAGTTGTTTGGATGATGGTGTTGATGTTTCACAAATGGGACCCATTGTTTGATTGTAGCTTCTTTTGGGATTTGTTTTAGACTTTGTCTTTGTTGCCCTTATTTTGTGTTTTGCTATTGGGTGCCCCTTATTTATATTGTAAATGTGGTGTAGTATTGGTCTTATTTTGATACTCATTGTTGGGCACATGATTGCCCACACATGGTTTTTTATTCTCTTTTGTTCATCCTTTAGACATTTTGAATTTTGTACACTCTTGCAATATGTAAAAACAAAATTTTAGAAGACAATGGATTTTTTTTGAAGATTGTATAGGGTAAAAATGAAATTTTGGATGGACTGTCAGCTAGCAATTACACTAGAGAAGTGCAAAAGAAATGATGATAGAGAGAGAAATAGTACACTATTATAAGTACAATCACTGAGAGGGGGGGGTGAATCAATGAGCCTAAAAAATCCAACTTCAATTTCAACCCTTTCAAGTTCTTAATCAATTACCATAAGCATTCATGAAACATACACAACATTCATAGCAATGAACAAGAGAGACAATGCAAGATCAATCACATAACACATGACATATGTGGGAAACCCTCTTGGGGAAGAAAACCCATTGAAACCTATAATTAAAATACTATCCTATAATAACAAGAACCAATTTAGACCAGATAAAACTTATCAAGAAACTACAATCCTTATTTAGTAAGACTATAATCTCATAAGGTGCTACAACACTTATCTAGATGAGCTGCAACAACAACCAGACTTTTATCAAGTTTCACCTTGCAAGGAGGCTGCAACCCCATTAGATGTTGATATTATACAAAAACACCTATGAACACAACCACATATGAATTGATGTCTTCAACACCTGATGATAGACCTCTGATTATCACTCTTCACCTTCACTCACACTCAATCTATAAGAGCATTATTCTGCCAATGAAATTATGACCTATAGGTCATAAAAATAGTCCTCAATCTATTCTGATCTTCAACTCATTCAAAGGGAAATATACCCCTCCCTCACTCCATAATTAACACACTTGAGCCTCTCTCAAACCTCTCCCAAGGCTCTCACTCAAGTCCTCCACCAAGTCTAGAAACCATCATGTTTGGTTTCACTATTTATAGAGCATACTTGATAATCAACACCTTGGTTGGCCATTAGGCATGCCTTAGCCCTTAAGGCATCTATCTCACTGACACACAACTCAATACAATAAAAAAGGTTAGCCATAGCATCTATGGGTCACACTTAAAGAACTACACCTTTTAATAAGGCCCTTTTAGCCCTTATAGGTCTCATGTGAACCCATTCACTCCTTTAGCAATTCATCGAACAAAACAAGAAAATAGAACCACTACCAAAAATATGGACCCATTCCATATGATCTATAGGTCCCCCTTAAGTACCAACAACCAACATAGTACCCTTTTACTTAAGCACAATTTGCTCAAACAACATTATGTGCACACAGTTACCATGAATGAATACACAATCAACTTATAAACCTTTGTTCATATTGCATATGATTGATCAAACCTTTATAATGCACACAAAGCATCCTCATGATGTCTACAATAATCCTAATAGCCAATTCATCAAAATAATATAAAAACAAGCTCAATTACTCTTCTTGAGTTGCTTGTAGTCCATGCACGAACACATAGTCAACTTTGAACCTAAATATATTTGACTATACACACTTTATGATCTTAAATTTGTGTTTGTTAGATGCACCATGGATTCTTATTAATATTTTCTTTTTACAACATGAGCAAATTCATTTTGGATCAAAATTTATTGGCAAAATATTGTAGACTAGTTTTTCCCTTTATAAAATTCAAATATTTAAATATCAATGATCACAGTTAAACCTCGACTACTTTGCTCACATATTGAGTCCTCTCTGCTAAGATTAAATATGCACCATCAATATTTTTGTATGAATCTCAACCTTTAACACAGTTCGCTAAATCCAAACATTAAACCTTAATCACTTTGACTTCATCTTGTGCACCCTTGCAATATTGACTAAATATGCACTGTAGATCTCTACAGATCAAACAGGGCTTTAACTAGCAATTCTCACCATTATATATAGCTTAGAATTCCCAAGATCATGACCTTTGGCACCGCATGTGCCTTTTGAACACTTTACTATCATTCCATGCACTTGTGCCACTTGGCATCCTCTCGTGCAATGTTGTCATGTTGACTTCATACGCATCATAGGATCAAGATGTATGATTTAATACGCACCTTTGGATATTCTAGACCAAATGACCTCATCCTTCAATGTGAATAAAATTGACAGTTTTTCACCCATCATTGTCTGTAAGTACAACTTTGAAGATTTATATCTCGAGCTAGACAACACTTCAAGACCTTAAATTTTTAGGGTAGATTCTTGACATTATAGAAAACATCTCCATGATATCCTTTGACTAATATTGAACTTGCACATACTAGAAATAAATGAACAAACTTATTGGTTCATCCATGTCTGCATGATGGTTTGTGATGGTCTATAAAGCATTGCAAACTACTTGGGAAGCCAAGTTTGCCTTTGCATATCTTTTGATGCACTTTGGTGCATGATCTAAAATTTAGCACAAATCAACTAGGTATAAAACTGAACAACCCATATGATCAACTTGTCCTAAAATGTCCACATGTGTGAGATATTACTTCATCAATATGCTTACTCAGCGCTTCTTGCCTCATTGCAAATTTGGTCAAGTATGGGAAAACACTATCAAAATGCCTGGGAGCCCAACTTTGCACTTGAATAAATTTTGATACATTTACGTGCATGACTTGGGATTTAGCATATAAGAACTAGGGAATAATGTGATCACAACCATATGACCAACTCCCCCTGACTCATCCACACATGGCAATGGTGATGTCAACAAACTGCCTACTTAGATTTTTTCCCACTGGACCCAAAGTGTCTAGATAAAAACTATGGACAACCAGATGAATTCTACTTATGCACAAAAGCACTCAAAGCATAGAAACCATTTTAGGGACCTTTTTCACACCCTCAATACTCCATACTCATCCCTAAACATATCTAACCATGCAAACTCTAAATATCAACCAAGCCTTCTTCAAGCATATTAGGATAAACACATTGCACACTTTGTCATTGTCATTTAGACTATCAAGGCACTTCATCCACCCATCAGACCACCTCCATGACATCATCGTGACATCATTTAAAACTCTTGAACAATCTCCCCCTTTGTCATTGATGTCAACACACATCATACATCACACCTTCCTTCTCTCTCTTCAAGCACTCCTACAGCAAGAACTTTCTCCCCCTTTGACACAATGACAAAATGGGCACCAACTAATCATGAGGACTTGAAAGACTACCAACAAGAGTAGACTATCTTAGAAATATATTAAAAAATCCCCCTTACCTTGAGCTTACCTCTTCTTGCCTTGACAACTTCCTTGATCCATGCCAACACTCTCTTCAACCAAACACTACAACCAATGAAGAAAGGACACACAAAAGCACTGACCTCTGATGAAACTTACCAAGAACCATCTTAGAGGGGATCCACCTAAGATATATGATCTATTTCACATCTTGAGTATCTTCAGATCTTCATACACCATGAAGAATCACCATACAAGCTCACTAGCCTTCTCTCTTAAACTACCTCAAGTTCATGCCACTCACCAAATAGAAACCATGCTCTCAACCAAATTGAAAAATCTTCTTGAAACATACATACCTTGATTTTTTGGAGAAACTAAACAAAAATCACTCTTCTTCAAACTAAGTCTATGTAGTCTCCTTGTAGCCCTACCTGGAACTTGCAGAGCCCACAAATTTTAGTAGATACATCATCAAGTCTTGAAAATTCATATCTAGAGCACTCTCATATGCCCCCTCAAGCACACTAATTTAAAACACCTAGCTTAACCTATGAAGCATACTTTTTTCACAAACCAACTTGCCAATTAGGCCTCCATCTTGATAAAAATATGAATAAATTGAAAACCACAAACATTTAAATATCTGTGAAGCATGATTTGATAACCCATTTGTCCTATTCAACATATTAAGAAGCTTCATATCTTAACTCATAAGGAAGAACAATTTTCAAGCAGAGCCTAAGACCCTAGAAACTCACAACAAGCAAAGTCAACAAAACTCCTAGTCAACAACCACCTCTGAAACTTCTTGCACACTTGGAAACACCCATCACACACTTCTAGACCAAAATTTGAGCCTCTGTTCTTTTGGGAACATAGACTTCCTATAATCCATTTTAGGCATGCTTGCCCGTAAGCCAAAAACTAACAAAAATGAGAGCACTCAAAAATATTCAATTTGTCTTCAACATACCTTTAGACCACAAAAACACCTGGAGCATATCAAAAATAAATGCACTGACCTTTATGAACACCAAACTCTTCTTGGCATTCCATCAAACTCATTAAGCCACCTAGAACCATCCATTTTGACTTTGTACTACTGTTCCTTCACAAATTTCTGGAATAAGCTCATAAACTTGTTGCTCCCCTTTAACCAAAGACCATCTCTAATTGATATTATCATCTTGAGCACAAAAAATTTCTTCTCCACAAGAAAAGATGTCTCATAATAATCATAGGCAGAGACACCCTACTCCACAGTGTCTTATAACAATGTGAAATCAAAAGTTGCCCACAACTCCTCATATTCCTTCTCCTCCTTGGTCATCTGATATATGTAGTTCTTCTTCTTCTTATTAGGCTTAAGAGAAGCAACATGCTCAAACACTATAGCATTCTCCTTTTATTCTAGGATTGGATTAACATATGGAGAAAACAAAGATTCATGACATACCTTTTTATCTAAAGAATCCACCTTGCAGTTTGAAACCTCATCATAAGGCACAAACAATTGATGTTCTTTGCATGATACATGCTCAGCAATAGTAGAATGTTCATTTGGATCCATACACACCTCAAGACTAGCTTCAACCAACACCTTGGTCTTTTCTTTGAGTTTTATCTATTCACTCACAACCTGAGCAAACAATGAGAGCCCTTGGCACTCTTCAACTTTTGAAGCATTCTCCACCATAACAAATAGATTACTTGGACCTACAGTCTCATCATGACTCAAATTTTTTACCTTTGGCTTTCATGTGTTAACATATCTTCTTTTTTACACTGTAGGAGCTTGATTAAACCTATTTTAACTTGTAGAACTTTGCTTTCAGAACCTAGCAATGTGACCTCTTTGTTCATAATTGTAGCACACCATATCTTTTACAAGAAGCTCATTTTGTCTTACCAGATTTGGACAAAATCTTACAATGTGTCCTAGTTCATAACAACTGTAGCACTTAATTGTGCTCATACATTTTGATTGATAAGCCCCATCATAGTTCCATGCGAACTCATTTCTAATAGGTCTCTTGCATTCTCTAGCTCTATGTTCAAATTGATTACATGTAAAACAGTAACCATTGAATCTTCCATATCTCATGGCATTAGGTTGTCTGATATGATTTGTCTTCATTCTACCAACACCTTAATTCCTTGTCTAATGATTTGTCTTTAAAGATTGATCCACCTTGCTCTTATTGATATTCATGTCAACTTGAGTAGCAACTTTGGAATCTTCATTAAAACCCAATCCAGATCTTCCACTAGCTAATTTTTGACTCTTTAGGAATTCATCTAGATCATTAGAAATTTTATCAAACTTGACAAATTATCTCACCTTATTGATAAATTTATCTAACTCATCTTTCAAAGACACAATTTTAGAATCATACCTTGAGCATTCTTTTTCTTTGGCTCTTAAACTTTTAGACATAGATTCGAACTTAGAATTAAGAAACATGACAACACCTTCATGCTCCCTAGAGTGTTCAACCAATCTTGCCTTAAACATACTAAATTGCTCCTCATAGACCTTAAGTTTAGATTTCATCTTCTTATTGGTCTTCTCAATCTTCAGTTCTTCAAGAGAATTTATTAATGTAGTCTCATAGTCCATCTCATCTTCATCATTATTTGAATCACTCCAAGTAGACTCCTGATGTGAGTAACTTCCTTCCTCAGCCATGAATTAAGCTTCATCTTTAGTAGGACCATCATATTCATGATCATATTCAAAGTCACTGTATTCACTCTCATCTGATGAGCTATAATCTTCTTTGGTATAGAGACTTTTCTTATTCTTGAAGGACTTCTTGTTGTTATACTTTATGAATCATTTCTTCCTACAAGTCTTCTTGTCTTCATCTTGGCCTTCACCATGCTCTTTATCAACATTCACCTGATGCTTATGAGGTCACTTATCAGCAAAATGTCTTATCTCTCCATAGTTGAAACATTTGAAAGGTAGTTTACCCTTATACTTCCCTGAGCTTGTGCTCAATTTCCTAGCAATCAAAGTAATTAGTTCATCCTCATCAATGTCAGATAAGTCATCTTCATTGGGTTTCTTACCTTGGAACTTCTTTTTAGGCTTCATCTCTGTCTTGAATGTTGCTTCTTTCTTTGGTGGTATATCATTATTGAATCTTATCTCATTGGCAGTAAGGGTGCCATGCAATTGATCCATCTTCAACTGAGTAAGATCGTGACTTTCTTCTATAGCAGATAATTTTGAATCAAACTTGAGGGATAGAGACCTTAATACCTTTTGGACTAAAATAGTCTCTTCAATATTCTCTCCAAGACCTTTGATGATGTTCATAGTTTCATCAACTCTCTATAGAAAGGATGCCACAAAATTTTATTCCTTCATCTTGAGACTTTCAAATTGCCTTTTGTGAGTCTACAACTTAACAATCTTGACCTTTGAATATCCTTCATAAATAATCTACATTTTGTCCCAAATCTCTTAGCATATTTACAATGGATTACCTTGGTGTATTCAGTATCTGAAAGACCATAATTGATAGCATTCTTTACCTTGGAATTTTTCTCAAACTTTTTATCTGCAGCATTAGATGAAGTATTAGGAGTAACATAATCATCTACAAAAAAATGTCATACATCAAACCCTAAGGAAATAATGTATGTCCTTATTCTTGCACTCCATAAAGCATAATTGGATCCAATAAACATTAGTTTTTTCTTAGTAGAGAAACCTTCTTGATGACTACTTATATTGTACCTTAGATCACCTTCAAGCTATCAAGTCTTTACCAAAGGATCTGTTATGATACCAATTGTTAGAGGTATAATCACTGAGAGGGAGAGGGATGAATTAGTGAGCCTAAAAAATCCAACTTCAATTTCAACCTTTTCAAGTTATTGATCAATTACCATAAGCATTCATGAAGCATACACAACATTCATAGCAATGAACAAGAGAGACAATGCAAGATCAATCAAATAACGCATTACATATGTGGGAAACCCTCTTGGGGGAGAAAATCCACTAGAACCTGCAATTAAACTATTGTCTTATAATAACAAAAATCAATTTGGACCAGCTGCAACTAATCAATCCCTATTTAGTGAGACTATAATCCCACAAGGCGCTATAACACTTATCTAGCTGAGCTGCAAAAACAATCAGACTTTTAGCAAGTTTCACCTTGTAAGGAGGCTACAACCATCTTAGATGTTGAGAAACCACAACAACTATGAATACATCCACCTATGAACTAATGTCTTCAACACCTGATGATGAACCTCTGATTATCACTCTTCACCTTCGCTCACACTTAATTTGTAAGAGTATTATTCTATCAACAAAATTATGACCTACAGATCATAAAAATGGTCCTCAATCTATTCTGATCTTAAAATCATCCAAAGAGAACTCTAACCCTCCTTTTCTCCATAATTCACACACATGAGCCTTTCTCAAACCTCTCCCAAGTCTCTCACTCAAGTACACCAAGTCTAAAAACCATCATGTTTGGTTTCACTATTTATAGAGCATACTTGATAATCAACACCTTGGTTAGCCATTAGGCATGCTTTATCCCTTAAGGCATCTATCTCACTGAGACATGGCTCAATTTAATAAAAAATGTCGGCCATAGCATCAATGGGTCAACCTTAAAGAACTACACCTTTTAATAAGGCCTTTGTAGCCCTTATAGGTCTCATGTGAACCCATTCACTCCTTTAACACTTCATCAAACAAAACAAGAACACAGAACCACTACCAAAAGCATGGACCCATTCCATATGATCTATAGGTCCCCCTTAAGTGACAACAACCAACATAGTACCCTTCTACTTAAGAATAATTTGCTTAAACAATATTATTTGAACATAGTCACCATGAATGAATACACAATCAACTTATAAACCTTTATTCATACTACATATGATTGTTTAAACCTTTATAATGCACATAGATCATCTTTATGGAGTCTACAACACTCCCTAATATCCAATTCATCGAAACAATATCAAAACAAGCTCAATTGCTCTTCTCGGGTTGCTTGCAGTCCATGCACAAACACACAGTCAACTTTGAACCTTAATATATTTTATTGTACACACTAAAAAATATTTAAATTGGGTTCATTAGATGTACCATGGAGTCCTCTTAATCTTTGGTTTTTATAGCATGAGCAAATTCATCCCAGATCAAAATTTATGGGCAAAATACCAAAGACTAATTTTTCCCATTGCAAAATTAAAATATTTAAATGTCAACGGTCATAGTTAAACCTCAAATACTTTGCTCACATCTCAAGTCCTCACTGCTCAGATTAAATATGCACTGTTAATCTTTTTGTACAAAGGTCAACCTTTAACACACAATCCACCAAAGCCAAACGTTAAACCTTAGTCACTTTGACTTCATCTCATGCACCCTTGTAATATTGACTAAATACATACCATCGAACTCTACAGATCAACCAAGAATTTAAATAGTAATTCTCACCATTAAATCTAGCTCAAAATTCCTTAGATCTTGACACTTGGCACCCTCGTGTGCCTTTTGAGCACTTTATTGTCATTCCATACACTTGTGCCACTTGGAAACCTCTCATGTAATGTTGACATGTTGACTTCATACACATATTAGGATTAAGATGTATGATTTAATGCACACCCTTGGATCTCTAGATCAAACGAACTCATCCTTTAATGTGAATAAAATTGACAGCCTTTGACATATCTTTGTCTGTAAGTGC
This sequence comes from Torreya grandis, assembly GCA_037957365.1. Classification (NCBI taxonomy): domain Eukaryota; kingdom Viridiplantae; phylum Streptophyta; class Pinopsida; order Cupressales; family Taxaceae; genus Torreya; species Torreya grandis. The sequence goes on from JARHVA010000134.1 coordinate 7,174,334, forward strand.
AACTTTGAAGATTTATAGCTCGAGTTGGACAACACTTCAAGATCGTAAATTTTTAGGGTAGATTCTTGACATTATAGAAAACATATCCATGATATCCTTTGACCAATATTGACCTTCCACATACCTGAAATAAATGAACAAACTTAATGGTTCATCCATGTCTGCATGATGGTTTGTGCTTCGATGCATGATGTAAAATTTAGCACAAATCAACTAGATATAAAACTAAACAAACCCATCTAACCATCTTCTCCTAAAACATCCACATGTGTGAGATATTACTTCATCAATATGCTTACACAACTCTTCTTGCCTCATTGCAAATTTGGCTAAGTATGAGAAAACCCTATCAAAATGCTTGGGACTCCAACTTCGTACTTGAATATATTTTTATATGCTTAGGCACATGACCTGGGATTTAGCATATAAGAACTAGGGACTAATGCCATCACAACCATATGACCAACTCCCACTGACTCATCTACACAGGGAAATGGTGATGTGAACAAATTGTCTACTCAAATTTTATGCCACTGGACCCAAAGTGTCTAGATGAAAACTATGGGCAACCAGATGAATTCTACTTATGCACACAAGCACTCAAAACATAGAAACCATCTTAAGGACCTCTTGCAAACCCTCAATAATCCATACTCATCCCTAAACATCTTTAACCATGCAAACTTTGAAGATCAACCAAACCTTCTTCAATCTTATTAAGATAAGCACATTGCACATTTTGTCATTGTCATTTAGACTATCAAGGCACTTAATCCACACACTAGGGCACCTCCATGACATCATCACGACATCATTAACAACTCTCCAACACACTCTTTGGCTTATTAAGAGGTATTTTAAGGGCAAGGAACATGAAATCCATGCCAAAAACTTATCAAAGATAAGGTGTTTGAAGATGGGGTACCTCCAAAATAATATAGTAAAACCCCCGTAAAAGATAACCATGTCAGCCAATACCAAATTCATTATAATTCCTACTTTAAGAACTTGTTTATCAAATTTCAAATAATGTAAAAACCTAGATGATAAACTACTATGTAAAATTAGAGGGAATAATATAACAATATCAAGCATTCATTGATTTAAAACTATGCAATTCCAAAATTTTACTAAAAATAGCAATGTACAATAGATAACAAAGACTTAGATAGAAAACAGTGTTGCAAGAGGAATCAAACGCTGATACTTACCGAGTTTGACTATGTACTATCTGAGATAAGGGTTTTGGAACTAGATCAAGGTTTAGACAACAATGCCATGTGTTTGACACTAGAGGGGTGGTGCTCATGTCTACTATGTTATCACTATTGTCCACTTACAATGAGAAAATTAGGGTTTATGGGTTTTCTATATCTTCGTATGTAGAACCTGTATTTGGTGCAAGAGCTTGTGTTCACTTACAGAGACCATTATGTGACTAATTTTTATTCAAAACCCTAACTCTTTAATATGTGAAGACCAAAGAAAATCAATGGAAAAAAAGGGTTCGTGATTGAATTTGGATGAGACCTCAACACCTCATGTGCTAAGCAAGCCTACATACCAATAGTCTAAAGAGGAATCAAACTTTATGTATTTATCCCATGCTACGAGAATGTGTGAATAATAGATGCACTATGCTAGATGCTAGTACAATACTAATGTAATTAAGTGTCCTAACCATGACTTGTGACCTGGATATGTATTCAAACTTGAGCTATGGGCTACTAAGGTTGCATGCGATTAGAATTGGGAGAAATAGGTGATTTACTCTCAATGTGCAATTATGATTTTGATGTGGAAGCATGATCAAAAACTAAAAAAAAAGATTTAGTTGAAAGAAAATTCAATAAACAAGACCAACGCAATTCAAATAATTCTATCTCTCAGAAGAGATGTTTTATTGATCAAATTTACAGACCCAAACATATGCCTATCTTTGAGAAGAGATGCCTGATTTCCATTTCAGGTTACATCTTAATTTATACATGTTTTGAAGGTGTGAGGAGGATGTGGAGGGTCACCAATCTCAAAGGAGATTAAGTAGTTTGACTTCCATGATTTACAACAATATAGAATTCAAAAAATTACTATTTTTAGACTACACTACTAAAATTGAAATTTAGAGCACTTATATTGGGTTCTCAAGGGTCAAAATCCATTGAACAGAGATCCATGCCATCTCACCACACTCTCCTCATTCTTAGATTTATAATGGTTCAAATGGCGAGTCAATTGGAGCTACAGTGCAAAAGTTATGGCTCCCAGAAGTTTTGTCATCAATTGGGGTGGACCCATCCCTTGAATTGTCCCTTGAATTATTGCCTGGATCATTGCTCCCTCCTTGAGAAGCAATGGTCCCCATTGCATCAATATTTTTCATCAAGTGTGGCAGTTGTACTTTGATTTGATTCTCGATGCATACTTGGAATGGACTGTGATTTATGGAACTGTGCAGGGCCTGATTGTTCACCATTTTTGTTTGACCATCAGCCTGTGGATGGAAGGTCGTGAGATTCTTCAACTTGGTATCTATTTTCTTCTATTGTTTGTTGTTTGTGTAGTCAAGGCTACAACATTGTCCCTTTTGTATTCTTGTGGCTTGACCACCATGAGAAAAAATTTCTTGGCACTAATCAGAGAGACAGATGTAGAAGGTGGTACCTTTGGTACCCTGTAGCACCATGTTCCAAGAGTGAGAGTGATCCTTCGAGTTCTTGATTCATAGATACCATGTCGATCATAAATGAATGGTTGACCAAAGAGTACATCACAAACATATAGATTGACCACATCACATAAGACCTCATTTTGGAAAGGTTTTATTCCATATTAGAAAACACATTGGTGGGTGACATTAAGGTTTCTCCCTGGACTCAACCATCCAATAATGTATGGATTTGGGCGAGGCTTCATGGATAGATTTAGGATTTTCACAACATTAGTAGAGATTAAATTTTTTTGACTTCCACTATCAAGAATGAAATTTAGAGGCTTACCTTTCACCCATAACTTAGAGTGAAACAACATTTCCTTGTCATCTAGCCTCTCCCTGTGGGTCTATGATGAAGCAACAATGGCTTTAGGCTCAACATCTATAATTTATTTTTCAACCTCTTCAACTGCAAGGTCTGTATGAGGTAGAGGAGTAGATGGTGAGGATTGTGACTCAAAAATCAGGGACTTGATGGCTCGACATTCTTCTTTGGAGTGAGTTCTAGATTTGTGATAATCACACCACTCCAGGCAACAATTCAGGTGATGGTCCAGCCCAATTGATGATGAAACTTTTGAGAGCTATAACTTTTGCATCGTAGCTCCAATTGACTCATCATTTGAACTGTTGGAAAGATAAGAACGAGGAGAATGCGGTGAGATGGCATGGAGCTCTGCTCAATGGATTTTAACCCTCAAGAACCTAATGGAAGTGCCCCAATTTTCAATTTTAGTAATGCAGTCTAAAAATAGTAATTCCTCAAATTTTGTATTGTTGTAAATCATGAAAGTTGAACTACATAATCTCCCTCAAGATTGGTGACCTTCCACATCCTCCTCACACCTTCAAAACATGTATAAATGAAGATGTAACCCAAAATGGAAATCAGACATCTCTTCTCAGAGATAGGCATATGTTTAGGTCTGTAAATTTGATCAATAAAACATCTCTTCTCAAAGATAGAATTATTTGAATTATTTTGTTCTTGTTTCTTGAATTATCTTTCAACTAAAGCTTTTTTTTTGAGTTTTGGATCAGTGATATCAGAGCAGTTTGTCTTTAGAGTGTATGATCCCAAGGATGAAGTCAGATTATAAAAAGCTTGAGTGGAAAATAGAACCAACAGACTCTCCAACTATTCGCTCCAAATGAATTCAAATGATGGATAACACCAAGACATCCAATCTTTTCAAGGAAATGGTGAATGAATCCCTCCAACAACATCAAGCACATATGCTACAACAATTCACTCAAATTCTCCAACAAATCTCGATGGAAAATTTTGACTCCTCATCTGCACCCCCACATCCTTTCAGTGCCCCAACACCCTTCAAGGTTCAGGTGAATTTTGATATCCCTAAATTTGAAGGCAAAATCAATGCTAATGTAGTATAAAATTGGTTGGATCAATTGTCATCTTATTTATCTATAAATAAATTCACCGATAAAGAGAAGATCACCTTTGCTCTTTTGAAAGCATCATTCCCTGTCAAAAATTGGTGGGAAGTGTACAAAAAGAGATTCAATGCAGATGATATTGGCCTTGAGATGGAATCTACTTGGGATGATTTCATAGAAGCTATAAAGAAAGAATACTACCCCATTGGAGCATATAACGATCTATACATAGAGTGGAAACAACTTTGCCAAGGTAAGGAACAGTCTGTTTAAGATTACACTGACATTTTTCATTCTCTATCTGTGAGATTAGGCATCCAAGAAAGTGAGAAACATAAGATTCTCAAATATCATGGCAAATTACAATGGTACATACGGGGAGAAATGAAACTCTTCAATTTGGAAACCATCAGTGAGGCGTACAAGTTCACAGTGAAGATTGAGCAAAAGTATGGAAGAATGAATATGAAGAGTCAGCCTTCAAAATGGAAAAGTGACAAAGAAGGTCAAACATGAGGCCAAAATTGGAAGCAAAAGGAAGGAAAGACTAGGAAGTGGTGTGATTATCACAAATATGGAACTCACTCCAAAGAAGAATGTCGAGCCATCAAGTCCCTACTTTCTGAGTCACAATCCTCACCATCTATTGCTCTACCTCATATAGACCCTAGAGTTGAAGAGGTTGAAGAAGAAATTATATATGTTGACCCTGAAGCCATTGTTGCTTCATCATAGATGCACGAGGAGAGGCTAAACGACAAGGAAAGGTTGTTTCACTCTAAGTTATGGGTGAAAGGTAAGCCTCTAAATTTCATTCTTGATAGTGGAAGTCAAAAGAATTTAATCTCTCCTAATGTTGTGAAAATCCTAAATCTGTCCATGAAGTCTCACTCAAAGCCATATAGTATTGGATGGTTGAGTCCAGGGAGAAACCTCCATGTCACCCACCAATGTCTTCTCTCATATGTAATAAAACCTTTCCAAGATAAGGTCTTATGTGATGTGGTCAATCGAGATGTTTGTGATGCACTCTTTGGTCAACCATTCATGTATGATCGACATGACATCTATGAATCAAGATCTTGAAGGATCACTCTCACTCTTGGAACACGATGCTACAGGGTACTAGAGGTACCACCTTCTACATTTGTCTCTCTGATTAGTGCCAAGAAATTTATTCTCATGGTGGTCAAGCCACAAGAATCCAAAAAGGCCAATGTTGCAGCCCTGACTACACAAAAAACACAACAATAGAAGCAAATAGATACTGAGCTGAATAATTTCATGGCCTTCCATCCACAGACTGATGGTCAGACAAAAATGGTGAACAATTGGGCCCTGCATAGTTCCATAAATCATAGTCCACTCCAATTATGCATTGAGAATCAAATCAAAATACAATTGCCAAAATTGATGAAAAATCTTGATGCAATGGGGACCATTGCTTCTCAAGGAGAGAGGAATGATCTGGGCAACAATTTAGGCGACAATTCAGGGGATGGGTCCACCTGAATTGATGATAGAACTTTTATGAGTCATAACTTATGCACCGTAGCTCCAATTGACTCATTGTTTGAACCGTTGGAAAGCTAAGAATGTGATGAGATGGCATAGAGATATATTCAATGTATTTTTACCCCATAAAAACCTAATGGAAGTTCTACAAATTTTAATTTTAGTAGTGCAGTCTAAAAATAGTAAGTTTCTAAAAATAGTAATTCCTCGAATTTTGTATTGTTGTAAATCATGGAAGTTAAACCACTTAATCTCCCTCAATATTGGTGACCTTCCACATCCTCCTCACACCTTCAAAACATGTATAAATTAATATGTAACCTAAAATGAAAATTAGACATCTCTTCTCAAAGATAGGCATATGTTTAAGTCTGTAAATTTGATCAATAAAACATCTCTTCTCAGAGATAGCATTATTTGAATTTTGTTGTTCTTATTTCTTAAATTATATTTCAACCATTTTTTTTAAAAATGTGTATATAGAGTCATATCCTTGAAATTCCTTCAAATGGGGGTCACTAGGGACATAGGTCAACCTTTCCATAACTTTTGATTTTACAAATTAACTATTATTTATCAAGAAGATAAGAGAAGGTCCGTGGACACTAGAGCAGTGCATTATAATCCCCTAGGGAGTTGTAGTCCAATGAGTAATTTGATCATGTTAAATGTTAGATAGGTCCTAATGGATGCCTAACGTTGATAGCAATAAAGAGTACACTCGAAGGTCATTTATCAACTTAGAAGAATGAGTCTTGTGTGCAAAAAGTGTTTGAAAGTGATCAAAGGGACCCTAAGATAAATCTAAAGCTAAGTGTGTAAGCGAATGGTCACAAGTGCACAATTTTTACTTAAATGTTGATTTATGTGTCTATATAACCCCCAAGGTTATTTTCAAAACCCAACCTATGTCTCATAAACATTGATCTTTCCTTGTGATTAATTAAATGTCGTTTGTAGTTGTTAATGTTTGGGGTTATACTTTTTGGTTCAATTACCCTAAAGATGAGTCGATATTTTGATTTAAAAAAAATTGATAAATGAAAAAGCATTCATGAAAATAGAATATAAATGTTAAAAACATAAAACATGCATTGATATCTATTGACACAACTTTATATTTTCATTTCAAATAAATCAATAATCTACAATTAAGTTGAAATTCAAGCAAGATGGTGCATACCAAGCTTGAAATTTCATAGTTCTAATTTGTTTTGAAACTTGAAACCACCATTAAGATTGTAAAACCATGAATGATGTAAAGAATCAAAGGTAAAAGTTTGTAAACTTCTTCTTTTTCTATTATAGTTTCCATTCGTGACGTTCATGGAGTTTTGTGCACTACAACAAAATTAGTTTTGGCCACCAACATTCCATCATCAAGATAGTCTAGAAATTTAGAATATGTAAACTATCTCAAAAGCTACACTAACAAATGAAATTGAGGTGCCTTTTAAGCTTTAACACTAAAATGAATATTGTTGCTTTTAAAGCTTTTTGAAACATTAAATAGTATAATATTACGTAAACTAAGGGAAGAATTATATAATTATATATTATCTAATCTCTTGATCTTCAAATTACATGTTTAAAATAAAATAATATATACCAAATAAATCTAACTACTTTGAAACAAAGGTTAATCAATCTTGAAAATAACTTGAAAAATATTATATTACACTAGAAGCATAATCTAAGTAAACATGCCATCCATTTGAATATGATTTTGTCTTTTTATCACCAAATATGCATTTTGGTTTAATGGTCCACTCTACCATTCGCTTACTTAAAAGGAAAGGAACTAGATTTATCACCCTTCCTATGAATACCTTTAGACTATTGCACTAGAACCAAATAACTCTATTTGTAAAATCAAATAAAAAACATCATAGTAAATGTTATTCATTTAACAAATTAAATCCAAAGAAGCAAAGAGTATTTCCCTCATAAATAAAATGAAAAATAAGTGAGTAAATAGAATGACAAGTTATCAAGCAACATTGGATAATCTTTAGAGCTTGTATGCCAAAATTGTGGGATTATGTCTAAAAATCATGAAAACCCTCATATGAGTACTTTATGATAAAGGGAATTGCAAAACTCCCCAAAAGCAATCCATTACTTTAATTATATTTTTTTTATGATAATCATTAGTACTAACCTGTTTCGACAAAGCCAAGACAACAAATAAAATTTCATCACTTTGATTCTATTTACATATGTCAATGTGCATGCAATTTCATCAAACTACTTCAAGTGCCCATGTTACTAACTATGCTGAGACATCAGCCTAGTGGAATCAATAGTCAAAACAACAATTCAAGATCTAATAGTTTCCATCACCACAAACTCAAAACTTTGACTCCACTATTACAACAATTAATTTTCCATTAAGATAGTTTATAAAACAAGTAAATTTGAAGGTCTTAAAGATATAATAGATTATAATTGAAAAAGGCATAATTAATCAAATTAATGGGTTTCCAAATTATCCATTATATACCTAGATCCAATGATGTAAATGCAAGTACCATGGCATATATTCAGAGATACAAAACACCACCTTTTTAATGCAAATGTGGATGGAAAATGAATATTGGCAGGTTGCTAACCAAATTTAGCTATAATAAAAAAAAATAGCATTCAGTGATTTGTCTCACAATTTTGTTAGTCGCTTCTTTGCAAATAATTCAAGAGGTATCAATAGAGATACGAAAATTAAAATACAAAATAATTAAATTTCAAAGTTTTAAAAAACCAATATATTATACATAACAAAGGTATAAAAAGTAACATTAATGGGTTTCCACATTATCCATTGCATACTTGGATCTAGTGATGTAAATGTGAGTACCATACCCTATAATCAAATATACAAAATGCTTTCATTGTTATTGGAAATATCGATTAATTAAAAAAAATTAACATTAAAAAATGTGTCTAATAATTAAGTTGGCAAGTGTTTTACCCAAAAATCATTTCATTAAATCTGGGCCAACCACCATGGATGTCACTTCACCTTAACCCACACCATATCCCCTTTTCTCTAAATGTCAAAACTCTAGAAACCCTGAATCTAGGACTATTAAGTTACATAGGGTTGTAGAAGTGCTAATGGTGCAAATAATTCAATAAGTTTTGATACAAATTAAAAACATTATAATACAAAGAAGGTAAAATTGAAGGTCTTAAAGATATGATACATTATAATTGGAGAAGGTATGATAAGTAAAACTAATGGGTTTCCACATTATCCATTATATACCTGGATATAGTGATGTAAATGCAAGTGCCATTAAAAATATTTAGAGATACAAAACACCTTCTTTGTTTTTGCAAATGTGGATGGAAAATGTATCTTGGTAGGTTACTGACCACATTTAACTATAAAAAAAATTAATTTTTTTTTAGCTTTTAGTAGCATCTCATTATTTTTTTTAGAGACTTCTCTGCAAAGAATTCAAGAGGTATCCATAGACATAAGAAGATTATAATACAAAACAAGTAAATTTCAAGGTCTTAAAATTCCAATATATTATAAATGAAGGTATAAAAATTAACATTAATGTGTTTCCACAACATCCATTACACCCTACATCCAGTGATGTAAATGCAACTACCATACCCTATAATCAGAGATAAAAAATCCCTACCTTGTTATTGCAAACATGGATTAACAAAAAAAATTTAACATTCAACAATGTGTCAAATATTTATGTTGCCTTTTGTTTCATCCAAAAATAATTTCACTAAATCTAGCCTGACCACCATGGATAACACATCACCTTCATGCGCACCATATTCCTTTTTATAAATCTCAAAACCATTTAAACCTTAAATTAGGACTATAAACTTATATAGGGTTTCAAATAATATAGAAGGGTGATTGATCAATAAATTGAATCAATGATAGAGGCTCATTTTCCATCTATATTAAGTTTGTTCTGATAATTGCGTCTCTAATGTGTGTGTAAGAATGCAAAGGTTCGCTTAATGTGTTGTTAATAACCCAAAATAATGGTGGACACTCCAAAGGTGAGTGGTCAATGAATTAAATAAATGATAAAAGTACCTTTTTTGTCAATGTTAACCTATTGAACATATATTTATGTACTTGTATTTGATGTTAGAAAACTTTTTTTGCTGAATTTTTGTACGTTTAATATAATGTCCCCTTCCAAGGAGTAGTCAAAAGAGCCCATTTAGCCTATATTATTCCCATAGGATAATTTTGGGATATCAGGGAATAAATTAAATTAATTAATTTAAAGTTATCCAATAAATTACATTTTTATAGATAGCTTTATTTTAATTAATTTAATAAAGTAACTTATGACACAAATGATGTAAACTATCAACACTAATAACAATAACTAGGGTAACAATGGCAATGACAATAATGGAAATATAGGTGAAAGGCATAATGGCACTAATGAGCATAATGGAGAAGCAAGTAACACCAATGCCCCAATGAATAACTCTAGGGCAGATAGTAGGACTACGCATAGGCCCTTAATGCTTAATTTCATAGAAGCACCAACTAGAGTGCAACCAGGAAGTTGGTGAAGGATTCATAGAGTATTTATCAGAATACCAATCATTAGGAGTAGAGTTCTATGTAGCCACATCCTTAGCTAATTTTTTTCAAGTGAAGTACAGGAATAGGCCTCGAGGAAATAGGGGACCCCGTTTTAACCAGGATTCACAGTGTAAGGTGGGCAAGCTATATATTCCTAGCTATGATGGTTCTAATAGGTGCACTACATGTTCATGGGTGCAAAATTTAGATAAGTACTTCCAAATTAACCCTATGATGGAAACTGAAGCTACTTTGCACCTAGATGGAAAAGCACAAAAGTGGTGGTACCATGGATTGGTCACTTTGGGTCATGCTAGAATCACATCATACGTTGATTTTACCCAAAGGTTGATTGACAAATTTGACAAGAAAGACCTTGAACTACATTTCAAATAATTGGCACAGCTAAGACAAATGGGATTAGTTGATTCATATATATCAAAGTTTAAAAAACTCTCGATTAGGGTGATAGACATATCTGAACATAGATTGATTGTTTTGTTCATGGAGGGATTATCAGAACCTCTTTGAGGTTGGACCAAGGAATTTGATCTAAACACTTTACAAGATGCCATCAAAAGGGCTCGTAACATGGAGAGTTCAACCCCTAAACACAAATTCTAGACTAAACTATTTCAACCTAAGAGAGAGAAAAAACCTTCCCAAAAGGAATGGCCTAGGAAGAATTTTATGGATGATGAGGTTCAAAATGAACTACGCAGAAAAAAATTATGTTTCAGCGGCAAAGAGCCTTGGGAACCAGGGCATAGATGTTTGGGGAAGGGGAAGGTGCACTATATTGATATGGTATCAAATGGTGAGGAGGAAGAAGGGGCCACTAGTGGTATTCAATATGATTCAGATGAGGAATATATAGACTTGGAGGAGCACACATCCCAAAAAGAAAAGGGAGGAACCATCGCTACCCTTTATGGTACCCTAAGATTTAATTCATTGAAAGTGAGGGGTTTTTCAAGGACAACAGGTCATAGTTCTAAATGGTAGTAGGGAAACCCACAATTTTATTGATTCAACATTGGTGGCTAAGAGGGGATTACAAGAAGAGTTTGAGGGATTCAATGTGGTTGTAGCAAATGGCTTTAACATGGCTTGGACCAAACGAGTCCTTCAACTGAGCATTATTTTAGGCAACTACATTTTCACTAATGATTTCTATATAGTTGATATTGGGGATACTAATGTTATTCTGGGTATCCAGTGGTTATACTCTTTGGAAAAATATTCGCAAAACTTTCAAACAATGGAATTGTAATTCAGATCTGATGGGAAAAAGGTGGTTCTACAAGGTACATCAAATGGTGCACCTAGGATCGTATCAACTAAGAGGATGGAGAGTATCTTCTGACATGGTGATGTTGCTTGGGCAGCCTAGAGTTTGATTTCATCTAAATATCCTTCCAATAGTAATGAACAGTGTCATGTGGATATATAGTCAGTGTTCGATAAGCATAGTTTGGTTTTTGGTGACCTTCCTGCTGGAAGACCTACTGACAGAGGGTTTGAGCATGTTATAGAGATAGAGGAGGGATCTAAGCTTGTTATCACCACTCTTTATTGGCATCCAAAAAGATTCAAGGAGATAGAGAAAATGATTGATGAGCTACTGGACATGGGACACATCAGGGCTAGCTCAAGTCCCTTTGCTTATTCTATTGTCTTGGTGAAAAATGATGGGAATATGTAGATGTGCATTGAATACCATGCCTTGAATAAAAAGATAATTAAAAATAGGTATCTTATTCCCTGGATAGATTAGTTGATAGATGACCTACATGGAGTAGTGTATTTTTCAAATATTGATCTTCGATCAGGAGACCATCAAATTAGGGTGAAAGAGCAGGATATTCATAAGACAATATTTAGGGGCCATTATGGACACTATGAGTTTCTAGTCATTCCCTTTGGGTTGACCAATTCTCCCATAACCTTCTAGTCTTGTATGAACCATATCTTCAACAATCAATTGTGAAAATTCCTTTCAGTGTTCTTTGATGATATATTCATATACAACAATACATGGGAGGATCACCTTATGCATCTTGATCAAGTGTTGGGAACCTTAGAGGAACATTCCCTATTTGTCAAAGCTTCTAAGTGCGAATTTGGGCTGACAAAGATTCTTTACTTGGGACATGTGATTGGCATGAATGGAATCTAGGTTCACAGGGAAAAGTTTCAGGTCATTTTGGATTGGCCCCGTCCTAAGACACTAACAGAATTGAGGGGATTATATGGCCTATACAATTATTATAGAATGTTTGTGAAGGGGTTCTCTTAGTTTGGTGCACCTCTTACAAACCTTACAAAGAAGGGAGATTTCAGATGGTCTGATGAGGTCCAGTACACTTCTGACAAACTTAAGGAGATGATGAGTACTTATCCTATTCTAGCATTATTAGATTTCTCTCAGTGTTTTGTTTTGGAGTGTGATCCTTCAAATGAGAGGATTGGGGTAGTACTTATGAAAAATAGGCATCCCATTAACTATGAGAGAATCTTTGTGATACTGAGAGGTTATATTCCAAATACGATAAGGAGATGCTTGCTATCATGCACGCATTGACAAAGCTTAGACAATACTTGGTAGGTGGAAGATTTGTGGTCAAAACAGATCATAACAACTTGAAATACTTCTTGGAGCAAAAAGATCTAGATAAGAGACAATAGAAGTGGGTAAGCAAAATGCAAGCATATGATTTTGATATTGAGTATGTGAAAGGGAAGAAAAACATTATTGTTGATGCACTTTCCAAAAAACCCACTATTTGTTCCTTAGCAGAGATTTCAGTTGATTGGAAGGCTCATCTTTTAGTTGAGTATTCCAAGAATACTTTTGCATGTGAATTGATGGATGGCAAGGCTCAAGATGACAAATATAGGGTGGTGGATAATATCATCTACTGTAAGGATAGGGTCTACTTGGTTCCTAAGTCAAAGCTGAAGGAAAAGATTTTGAGAGCCATTCACGATACACCACTTATGGGACATCCAAGGTAGGTCAAAACCTACAAGTAGGGTAGAGAGAGATTCTCTTGGAAGGGTCTCAAAGATGATGTCTTGCAACATGTACGTGAGCATATAACTTGTCAATAGAACAAGTCAGAACACACTTTCCCAATGGGGTTACTGCAGCCATTACCGATCCCTGAGCAAAAGTGGGAAAGCATATCCATGGATTTTATTACTAGTCTTCCTAAGGTACAGGGCAGAGATTGCATTTGTGGTAGTTGATAGGTTGACCAAATATGCACACTTATTCTCCATGTCTTCTGAGCACAGAGCACCACAAGTTTCAAAGCTATTTTTCAAGGAAGTATTTAGGCTCCATGGATTACTAATAACTATTGTTAGTGATCGAGACAACAGGGTTGTGAGTGTCTTTTGGTAGGTGTTTTCCAGGTTGGCTAGTATAGAGTTGACTCTGAGCACCAATTACCACCCTCAGACGGATGGACAGACAGAGGTTGTCAACAAATGGGTGGCAAGGTTTTTGCATAATTATGTTGTGAGGCACAAAAGGATTAGATTAGGGGGTTGCACTTAGGATAACATTGTTACAATACCACCTATCATATGTCGATTAGGATGACTCCTTTTAGAGCATTGTACGGGTATGATGCTACATATTTTGTAGACCTAGCTTTTGGTGATAACAAGGCTCTTAAGGCTAAGGATTGGATTTAGGAGAGTCAGTGCATCCTTAAGTTACTTTAGGATAATCTTTAGAGTGCCCATAACCAACAAAAAAATTTATGCAAATAAGCACATAATTGAGAGAAGTTTCGAGGTGGGTGATTTAATTTTCTTGCACCTTCAACCTTACAAGGAGTCTTCATTGAGGAAAAGTAGTGCATCGAAGTTGAAGCCTTACTTTATGGCCCTTACAGGATTGTACAGAGGGTTGGTGAAGTAACGTACGAATTGGAGTTGCCAAAAAATAGTAAAATACATAACGTGTTTTGTGTCTTTTGTCTCAAAAAGGCACTTTGGAAAACACATCATGTCATCACCTGAACTTCCACCATTGGATGAAAAAGGCAAATTGGTATTAATTCTTGACACTATTTTGGATACTCGAGAGAGGAGGTTAAGAAGCAAAGTAATCAAGGAGTATCTCATCAGATGGAAGGCCTTGCCTATTGAGGATGCCGCTTGGGAAGGTGAACAAATTTTACATCATCCTGATCTTCGATTTCTTGAGGACAAGCACTTTTAGAAAAGGAGGACTATAATGTCCCCTTCCAAGGACTAGTCTAAAAAGCTCATTTAGCCTATATCATTCCCATAGGCTAATTTCGATATATCAGGGAATAAATTAAATTAATTAATTTAAAGTTGTCCAATAAAGTACATTTTTATGAATAGCTTTATTTTAATTAATTTAATAAAGTAACTTAAGTAGCTCTTAAAAGGAAATATTAAAAAGTTACTTTATTAATAAGCTTTATGAAATATTTTAAAATGGTGAATTTAAAAAGCACCCTTCGAGAAAGTTATTTGAGGGATGATGCAAAAGTGAAAAAGAAAGCTCATTTGGGGATGCTTGGTTGTTTTCTCAATTTCTAAAATTTTGAGAGCTTCGTGTGGAGCAAAAACCCTAGGACGAAATCCCTACGGGCAATCAATTTTAGTAGTGAAACCATCTACCCTAGTTGGTTAATGGTGGAGCCACTCAAGTTTCACATTTAAATTCAATGATTAAACAAATTTGAAGTCTTATAGGGAAGAAATTTATTAAATATTTTTCCAAGGCAAAAATTTACAGTTGAGGGTGCTTATATTATTGTTGTGTGTGCACTATGGAGCTGGAACAAATAGAATATTATTTATTTAAAGTATTGGTGTACCCAACCATACTTCACTTATTTCCTATAGAAGGATCATACCATCTACAAGTCGGTCATACATATTTTTGCTCATACTATAAGTGAAGTGATTGATAGGGGAGTGCCATGGGAGGTAAAGGAAGGTCAGTGCCACATTTAGGAGCAAAGAGGGAGTTAGCGCAACTAGAGATAACGTCAAGGAAGGGTGTCATCACATCTTTTGGGTGTTGTACAACTTATGGAGATAATCGTACCTCTCTGAGGGGGAATAAAAGAACATGGTTTGGGTTTATTTCTGTGTCCAGATCAACATTGTTTGTAATAGATATTATTTAATATGCTAGTATTAATTTTTGAGTTTATATTTTGTCATCAACAATGAATATAAATTTGTATGTGTTTCCTATTGGTGAAGCAAAGTGTCAACTATTTGTCCTTGTGCCTCTTATTTATTATGCCAAAAATATCATGATGAATATTTTGTATATTGAAAAATAAAATAAAAAATGAGATACTCTTGAGACAAAACAAATAAAAAATGAGTTTAATGAGGATGCAAGTAAACTATTTGATGAAATGTTTGTGCATATGAAGTAGAAAATTTGAAAAAAATTGTCAAGGAATTTAGCTAAGGATATACATGTAAGGATGTAGAGGATTGTTAGGTGCCTTACTAACCCAAACTAATGGTTACATTAATAATGTTTGCACCAAATTTCATTACTTAAATTTTTTGACATCTAACCCTTCCATATTTGTCACCACCTCCCTGATGGACAACACATCATTGCCGACCACACTCTTGGTTAAATTTTATGGTCAACCATGCCTACAATGAATTTTGTTTTATGAGCATTACCATTTCTTTGTGTTTCAAGAAAGCTCCATTGGAAACTAAGTAAAAAAGATATATTATACAAATTTGAAGTGACATGCAAAAAATAATTGTAAGCACTTGTGCCTATTGAAGACTTCTGCATTTTGTTAGATTCTAATACACTGGTTTATTTCCAGAGAAGGGTAAGCCAAGAGTGCATAAACCCTAAGAAGCGCCATATAAACTACTACTCAAATTCACTAAACCACAATTAAGGTCAACTATGGTAATAAAAATACTATTAAAGGGCCTTAAAAAAGGGCTTCACCAGAATGCGAAATGGAAACCAAGAAAGTATGATAAAATGGCCTTAAAAAGGGGGCTTCACCAGAATGCAAAGCTCTTTTCTAAAACCGTAAAAAGGATATAAAAATTTCCTCACTTCGCCTTAAAACTAAAATGACAAGCCTTCTCTTCTTGAAATAACCAGGGGATAGTTTGGAGAGATCCCAAAATGTAGGCCAACATGAGAGTGACAAGAAAGGGCTCTGGTACAAATGAAACCACAACCTTGTAACCCTGTACAAAAGTGATTGAGAAGAATAAATGACATTCCATGAAATGCCTTTTCTAACCCTGTAAAATAGACAATGCAAAGGCCAATGTATGAGTTGTTCCCCCAAGTGCTTAAGACTAAATCGAGAAGCTTTCTCGACCGAAGAAGAACTTGGTGACATTGTGCAGAGATTTCTAGACATAGGGCAACATGAGAATGATAAAACAAGACTTTGGAAAAAATGAAATGATGACCCTACAACCCTCTCAAAAGAAGAAACATATTAGGTAGGCACAGATATCTATGAACAAACCATCTAGTCATTCACAAAAAAGATGATCCTAATACATTGTATTACCATTTTGGACTTACAAGCTGGATAATTGTAAAGAATGTGATCCTAATATGTCCTCTCTGAATCTGGATAAACAACATGTCACCACCAACATGATCCCTATGGCATGGCCACACCAACATGCACTACACATCAAAAATAGGGAGATACAATCTTATTCATTTTCCAACATCTAATATGAACCGCCGATCAAGTATAAAACACAAGATTCATTCTGGTAGATTTGATGTTAATGCCATTAATGGTGGCATTAAAAACATTAGTATAGTAGACTTACCACTAATAAAAAAATGAATAATTGTCATTGATTAAATATACTGACCTCTCATCTAGATGTATCTTCCATTGTCTCACCAATAGACAACATGTCACCACTAATCACAACCCTAGCTAATTTAAAGAAAGCTTCATTAAAATCCAAGTAACAAAAACATACTATACAATTTTTAAATGACGTGCAGAGAAGAACTGCACTTGTGTGGCTAGCCCATGTAACCAACAAGACACATACGGCTTGCTCCTTATAACTAATAGGTGACCAACATTGTTTGGATCAAATGAAAACTACAAAAAGCAACACAATGGCAATGACTGCTAAGAATTTGAAATCAATGTAGATGTATCATTATTTATTTCTACTCTAACATAAACAGTGTAACATAAATAACAATTAATGTCCATTTATTATAGCTGGAACAATACTAATATTACGAGGCAAAGAAAACAACCCTTTAGAACTTGCCAAAATGCTAAGCCATGTTGTACACAATATGTTCATTAAGTTTTTAAGTGTTCCAAATTATTGGCACCCTCCCCAATCTACCCCGAGGTTTCTTGCATAAATAAGAGCTATTGAAACATTGTTTTCAAATCCATTTTACCATTGGACCAACTAATTCCATAAAAATTATTTCCACTTTATTAAAAAACAAACTTCATATTTCTCAAAACATGTTGCTTGTGTATACAAAATTCTTTAATACTTCCTTATCCATACAACAACAGATCACGTAATGCATTACCCTTTAATAGCCATGTGCAAGAGTAGCGAGAGAGTAGAAAAATGAATTAAGAGCGCGTCATCAAAAAATAATTTAGCGAGCATACCAACCTTGTCATAATTTATATCATCAAGAACTTTTGGTCACTAAATAAAGAAAAAAACATATCCCCCTCTTTTGACTTTGAAAATAAGTAAATCCTAGTTAACTTAGTTATTTCCCATCCTTAAAATCACTTACTTCCCGCCCACCCTACAACATCCGCATCAAAAGAATAACATTAATTTCATTGCCTATATATTTAAGAATTTAGCCACACATGCTAATATAATTGACATATTATACACAATTTATCCATCCCTAAGACTGCTGATTATTATTTCTATTGATATAGATGAAATTTCTCGTGAGAACATTATCTCATATACCATAATCAAATGAGCAATAATTTAACGCTGGAGAAAAGACAAATATAGATAAAAATGTGAACATGTTATGCACGCCAAAATGTTTAGAGTTATATATGTATACTCAAATTTACATGTATTATCCACTCAATAAATCATATTATAAGCTATGTGCCCAAATTCTCCTCTGCAAGCCCTCAGATCCAAATTAAAAATGTACTTCCTACAATCTATGGGGGACCTTCAGATCTTCCCAGATATGCCCTGGATCTAGATCCCTATAGGATACGTTCTAGATACATCCAAAATCCTATAGGGGCCATCCAGTATCCTATGGATCCTCTCAGATACATTAGGATCAGTGACCATATCCTACAAGGAATCGAATCCTAATAGATATGCCCTAGATCTGGATCCCTATAGGATACATTCTAGATACGTCCAGAATCCTATGGGGGACTTGAGGGAATGTCCAAGATCTTGCGGGGGACCTATGGATCCTCCCAAATCTTGTAGGGGACCTACAGAGCCTCCCAAATACATCTCCAGGATCTTGTGAGGCACCTATGGATCATCCCAAATCCTGCAAGGGACCTAGGGATCCTACTAGATCCGGTGGGGGACCTGCGGATCTTCCCAAATACATCTCCAAGATCCTGTGGGGGACCTACAATTCCTCCCAAATCTTGGAGGGGACCTGCGGATCCTCCCGATACATCCTAGGACGTCTCTGGGAGGATCCGCAGGTACCCCACAAGATCTTAGACGTATCCTACACCCAAAACATCACTTTTTTTTTCAATTTCACCTTATGAAAAGTCAAATACGGACTTCAAAAATTAATTGAAAAAAAAAGTATAGGGGCAACCCTAAAAGCAAATTTCAGTGTTTGTACCAGTTTCAAGATTGGATACAGGGATGTCTTAATGCCAACAACTTCTTAATACAACACAACCCTTAGGCCCTCTAAGGGTCTACTTTTGAGGAAATTGTATGCAACTAGTTCAATCACCAATACAAGAACTGTATGAAGGGTTCTACATCCTCCCTTTGGCAATTCCCTTTGTAGAGATCTTATACTTGATCTAACCCCATCCTATCGGCTTGCATTCCCTGTATAGACCTATGACTAGTCTTTAGGAATGCAAAGAAATATATGGCAAATCTCTTTGTAGAGATTTTATACTTGATCTGACCCCATCCTATCAGCGTGCATTCACTATATAGACCTATGGCTAGTCTTTAGGAATGCAAAGTGATATATGCCCAAAGATGGTTCCTAAGGTTCAGGTTATCAAACAGTCCCCAGAATCATTGTTATTCTACAACCATAAAAATAGAGATGCAAGGTTCATCAAAACGGTATAGCTCAATTCCAACACATCAACTTTGACAATAGATAATCTGACACCAGATCAACCAATGCCGAGTAAAAGCCCAGTTGATATGGAGAGGTATGTCTCATCATGCTCTTAAGTATGTGCAGGCTGCAAGATGGGCCTAACACTAGTTCCAGAAATGCAGGTCACCGACAGGAACTAACATTTCCAAACAGATTTCAACAGGCAAAGGTTCATTCATGGAAAATCAGTGGGGACAAAGCCCAGAGCAATTTCACCATAGCATCAATGTCAAGAGAAGGATTGCAAATCCAATATTATAAGTCTCTAAAAAGTTATCATACAACCTAAAGCACAAGACATGACACAAGGAGATGGTTATTTAACTTATTTTGTTTCCTCTATGCATATTATGTGATTAATTTTGCATATATGATTATATTTTTAATTATATATATATATTTTTGTGTGACTGTATCCAAAAACATATCCAGGGCCCAAATTTTTTTTGGCCATATCCTCATCTTCGAATCCCATATGTGTATCCCTAACAGTATCAGGGTCGGCTACTTAGACAATAAGCAGTAAACCACAAATTCATAGACTAAAATATCTCCAGACACAAAACAACAATATAAGTGCTTAGTAAAATATGATTACACGGACAATTTCTTGCAATATTCGCTATTAACAAACTAGTCTTCCTTATTAAAGATGATATTGCAGAATCTGGTTATGGGTGGACATCAGGCCACCATGGAAGATGCAGGGCAATCTGATAACAACGGCGACTATGCAATTCAAAATTATATAATAGGATGAAACTACTGTGTTGTGTCAATTGCTGGCTGTCTACCCAATAACCGTATTTCTATCAGCATTAATAGTGGAACAGAATGGCACTAATATCAGATTGGACAATCTTGGTGCGAAGCTACATCATCCACAATGTTCCATAATCATTCCCCTGTTTCTTTCAATCCACATGAAATATTATTCTCAGATTAGAAAACTACATACAACTTGGAGAAAACAGGGATACAACCAGAATATGCGGAATCAAAGACAATGCAGGATGAAGGGCAAACAGGAGGTTGCAGGGGAAATTCTTGAAACTTAGCCAAATACAAGAATACGAAAGGAGACAATGAAATACTGGGACATGGGCTGGATTTTACCAGCATGTTCAAGAACAAAAAGCATTCTTGAAGTATTTTACTCTGAGAGGATCTGCCTTAAACCTGTTTTCACTTTTAAAAAACAATTTTGCGTCAACCCATTGCAAAATTAATGTGCACAGTATAATCACTCTGAGCATGAGCTAAATTTACTTGATCAATAGATTACTCTAAAGTCCCATTCCCTGGAACCTTCAATCGAACTCAATCTTGTATTACAAACATAAAAAAAATAACAAAAGCAATCTACTCTAACAAAGCACTAATTTTAGGTTGTTGTCTGTCTGTTTCTAAATTTGGATTTCTCATTACAGAAATTAACAAAAGAGATATACAAACAATACACAAAATCTCACAGAAAAAGTAACTAGAAAGGAATAACCATCTTTCTATGGATTGAACTTAGTTGGACCTAAAGCAATAACGCCAATTGCGTGCTAGAATCACATAACATACCTGAAATATGAATTTGGGTTTTGACTTCTAGTTAAATCCACTCTAGACCCACAACCTAATCATCTGTAACAGTGCTACAAACATAGTCTTCACAGTTTACCAAATACATAGCAAATATCAACTCACGTTGAAAACCCCCACATGGTACTCAGAATTGAGCATACCCTGCACCATTCCACAAAACCTAACCAGAGCATTAGGCTGAATAGAATACAATTTCATCGACTTTACCATAGGAACCTGCAAATAAAACCCAACACACCAATTTAGATACTCACGCAAATTTTACGAGTCAAAAAAATATCCTTTACGTCGAGAAGGTATTCGAGATTCAAACAAAGCTCAAACTCCGGTCCATGCACCTCGAGATATTAAAAACATCATTTCATTTTAAACCCAAAACGCCATGAAAAACTACATAAAGCTCCCTTTCATTTTCCAATTTTTTTTTAAATATTGAATAGTGCACTTTCTTTAACCAGGGCACCATGCGCCAAATCTTTACGAGTTGCAAAAAGAATTAAATATTTTTAAATATAAAATAATTATGCAGGATTTTGTAAGTTGTAAAGGGTATTTACTAGCAAATCGAAGCATGAGCAGAGTACAGAAAAAGCCGTAAAATGTTAATTAGAACAATCCAGAGTTTTGAAGTTACATTACTTCACTTGCTTAAATCATAAATAAAAGCAATAAAGGTTCATAAGCTCGAAGTCTTCATAAACTTAGAGCAAATCGGGGTTATGGAGTTACTTGACTCAGTGAACCAAATTAAGTGAAGTAATTCATGAAACTCGACAGTCAACTTTGAAATCCGAGTAGACAATACTAGAGATTGTAGATAATTTTGACAGCGTGGATGTCCCTTGCTCGTTACTACTTAGCCAAAGGAGCTCACCAATTCAGAGGTATGTCTACTCGACATTCTAAATCCACTATATATTTATTTCTAAAATAAAAATAAAAACACCCTACAATTCAATAATTCTATATAATACTTTCAAACATATTATCAAAAAAATAAAAAGTAAAAAATAAAAAATATTAACGAAACAATAAACACACATGAAATATAAATATACAGAGAGTATGTCAAAATGTTGACAGAAGATAAACTTATAGATAGTGTAGAGTAAATTAATGATTCTTAATCAATAATTTAAATTAAAAATAATCCTATATTAAAAATAAATATCTACACACATTTAAACCATTAATCTTGAATAAAAATTGCCACATTTACAATTTAAATTATAAAACATGTTAAATATATATTACAATTACATGATATAATGTTCGTTGACGGCTTTGCAGGAATGGCTTATTATAGCAATTGTACCATAGAGTTGTCCTCCACTATTCTATACACATAATTAAAAAAATGTGTAACATTGTGGAATGGAAATAAAATTATTTTAGAATCAGTACATATTTTAAGGTAGAATTTTTTTTTTGCAGGGTGAGAGAAGGGGAAGGGGACGGCGAGGTCTAGATTACACTGAAACTGTCAATTGACTTTACTTTATTTTAAATAAGTAACATGCAAAACCCAAGTTGATCTAAAAATGTCTTATTTTTTTGCAAGCGGGAGGAGGGGGTGGGAGTCGAGATTAAACCGAAAGTGTGAATTGACTTTACTTCATTTTAAATAAGTAAAATAACATGCAACACCTAAGTTGATCTAGAAATCACTTTTTTTTTGAGATTAAACCAAAACTATGAATTAACTTTACTTCATTTTAAATAAGTAAAGTAATATGCAAAACCCGAGTTGATTTAGAAGGGAGGGGTCCAGATCAAACCGGAAGTGTCAATTGACTTTACTTCATTCTAAATAAGTAAAGTAACATGCAAATCCTAGGCTGGTCTAGAATTTATTTATTTTTCTTTTTTGTGGGGGCGGCGGGAGGTGAATTGAATTTACTTCATTTTAAATAAGTAAGGTGCAAAAACTGGGTTGGTCTAGAACTTTTGGATCTTCTGTGTTCATGTTAGGTGTACTTTCCATTTGTGCAGACTTAAGTTTGTTATCTCGTGTTTGGAAGGTAGTGGTAATTGTTGTAGGAGAGAGAAGAGTAGGGGGACGCAGAGTAAGCAGAAAGTGGACAGCAGAAAGAGGAGGGCGGCAATGGGTGAAAGCGAAGGGAAGCATAAACAGTGAATGCTGAGGAGCTAGAAACAACACAAGTACTGAGTCTCGAATGATCTGCATGAATAAAAATGTTGTAAAGATAGCAAGCAAAATTACGGTTTCGAGTTGTTTTTCATCCTAGTCAGCAGATTTCTTTGAAGACCAGTTGGTTTGAGATTAGCTACAGTTTCATACTAGTCATGGATGAATCTTTTTTGTTTTGTTAGAGGATATAGAGATAAGGAACATTGCTTTCACAATGATCATAACCTAGGTTGAGTTCGTGAAAATAATGTCTCCTTCCCGTTCAATCTCTTCTCTATTGACTCATATTGGCTCTTTTTGGTGTTTATGAGCAGGCTAATAAGGTTTGGGCGGAGATAGAAGGGTACAGAAAGAAACTTTCCAATAGTGTATTTATATTTGAAGAGTCCAAGACAGTAAAGACACCAGAAGGGACATGTCCATTGCACAGGACTGGGTTTTTGGGGCTTGTTGGTAAACGCGTGGATTCGATAGATTTCTATAATAAGTAGATAGAAGATTTAATGCTTAAGTTGGAAACAAAATAGAAGATTGCATTGACAAAGAAGCAGGTTGACACTGCTTTTATAATATTCAACAACAGGCTTGCTGCAGAAATCATTTAGAGATCCTTTTTATAAAATTTTAATTCCTTGATTTATGCGACAATGACATTCAGAAATAGTTTATAGGCCAACCCTGGTTCTGCAGATTACTTTACTTATCAAAGTGAAGTCAATTCACAATCCCGATTTAATCTAGATAGTGTAAATCATAAAACGCTGCTTCCAACTTTGAGCAAGCCTATAGTTCATGAAAATGTAAAGAAGGTTGATTTTCTCAACTTGCAGGTTATGCAGAGCATAATCATAAACAACTAGACTTCAAAATAATAATAGTAAGCCTGTGCTAGGACCTCTTACAACTACCCCTGACTTCAAGTATGGTTCTTTTGACTTCGCCTTGACTGTCTCCTACCCTATTCTGATAACGGCCTTTTTCTAGTATTTTTTCTTAAAAGATAATGCAACGGTCAGATGATCAATTTCATTGGGATGAATTCAACTTACAACAACGATCTGCTGATTTAAGCTTCATAAACATCCAGTTTATGGTGATGCTATTTCAGTATTAAGGCTCAAATATTTTTGAGCATTGTAGAAGGATTCATGTTCACTATTTTAAACCAAACTGAAAACATGGTTACTAAACTCTCTTAAGTTAATTCTCCAAGACTCAAAAGAGAGAGAAAGAAAGTATCAATGTGGAACCAAATTCCATAATAAGGTATGCCACTGTTAAATAAATTGTAAATTAAGGACATCGCATGGATTACAAACATAAACTAGAGAGGGCCAAAGAAATCATTAGCATTGTATAAATTAAAACATGTATCTTGTATCCTGAAATATACAAGATTGCATTCGCAAAAGCTATATACAAACATGGCACTATTGGAGGTTCAACACACTCAGCAAAGCCCAGATATATGATGAGGTAACTCAATGGTACAGCAGAAAATAGGTTTGCGTTGATGTAAGGACTGTACAAATCCATTGAATTTTAAATGCACAAAACACTAGTTGTTATTAGTGTCGTTCCCTACAGAGTTTTGACAGTAAGCTTGTTGAATCCCCTACGATGACTCCTTGACTTCTCCAGCTTTCTCATATGATGGCTCCTTTACTTTTCCAACTTTCCTTTCTGCAATGCCTTGCAAATAATGACACAGCGAAAAAAATGCCAAAAAATGCAGGACAAATGATTTGACTGTGGTTCTTGAGCCCTGCACACCATGTCCATGACATCAATTAAATTGATTGTTGTATGTCAATGAAACATAGCAAACACTTACTTGCATTAACAAATAGCAGGCAAGGTGGGCGAATGGAATGAAGAGTGAAACAAAACAAAATACAAACCAATATAATATAATTAAGAATCAACCTTCTTTAACTTAATGTTAATAATTAAGAATATCTATTCCCTCATATTCACATGAAATTCAAATTAACTTCATACTTTTATCTCATGTCTCTCTTAATATTTATACTTTAATAAATAATATAAGAATTGTAGCATATCATGATTTCAATATAATATAAAATTATATTCGTTAGAAAATAAAGCCAAATATGCAAGAAAAAAGCTTTTAATACAAACATTCAACTTGAGGAAAAAATCGACAGAATAAGACCCTGATCAAAGAACAATTCAAAATTTTAATTAAATGAAAGTCGTTTCCCTAGTAAAGGAAATTAAGAAGGCATTGACCCCTTTGTTTATGAGAGGATAACACAGTCAACACATCAAAGGATATAATCTACACATATGTATCTGAATAGACATACAAACAGAGTATAATCATGAGATGTATTGGATACAGCTAATACACTTTGAGCCTTGTCCATTGAAAATTTAAAAGAATATAACTGCTATGCATGATAAAATCAATAGCTTCTTAAGGATATCATTCTTCACAAAATAGATTAATAGGTTAAATACAAACCATAAAGTCCTTAATTATATTGATATATTTATGCAGAATGTACGCTATAGATTATGAGTTTTGTAGCATAACTGAGTACAAAATACATAGCTATAAACAATGGACAGAATACTAAGTGAATGCACAACAATACAATGCCACACCATTTTTAGATT
Organism: Torreya grandis; assembly: GCA_037957365.1. Classification (NCBI taxonomy): domain Eukaryota; kingdom Viridiplantae; phylum Streptophyta; class Pinopsida; order Cupressales; family Taxaceae; genus Torreya; species Torreya grandis. The sequence goes on from JARHVA010000134.1 coordinate 7,200,318, forward strand.
TTAGTGACCGATGCTGCTCTGGAACGTTAAGTTTTTTTTTTCTTTTGAACAGCCCAAAAGAAAAGTTTCTTTTCCACATTCAGAGGCATATTTTTTCTGTGCAAAAACATATTTTTGCCAAAAAAATACGAGTTATATGAAGTGAGCATTTGGAATTTAGTGCACATGTAGATTTCTATCATCTTTTCACCTGCATAAAATTGCAATAAGTAAAGGTTAGTGGAATCAGAAAAGTTTTAAGACATTTATTAAGATATTGTTATGATGCTTGTTTTGTTTATTTTAAAAAATAAAAAGTAGCGATGATGGCTATTTTTTAGAAGCACTTACTATTCAGAAATAGACATGATGATGTTGTTAATGACAAGTGTAAAAGTGCCATATCGTTGAAAACAACGTAGCAAAAAAACCACAGCTGAGATGTCTTGTTTATAATCACTGAATGCGATTTTAGTTAGTGTTGGCAAATTCTCCTCAAGGAGTCTATGGTTCAAAGTGCAATCAATATGTCCATTTTGTGTGTGTATGATACATTGTAGCAAATCCTGGTATGAGTACATTTGAGTCTGCTGACAGTTTGTGTAATGTGCTAAAAAATCTGTTGAAGGAGCATTTGTCAAGATTAGATGCTCACAATCATTGCAAAATGGTTGGAAAGGTGATGCATGAACATTTTTTGGTTTCAACAAACCTTTGACCGGCAAATCAAAACTGTAGTTAGTTATGTTACAAGATATTTGAAATGTTAAAAATTATGCAAAGCCATATTTTTGTATCTAAGAGTGATGCGTGTCAAATAGATACCTCAATGTTTGCTTTTTCTAAACTTTGTAGATGGGCCTTTGTGTATTGTTCATTCAACATGTCTATAAAAGTGGATTGGCTTGCACAGAGCAAAGGGGTGCATCGACTTCCATTTTAGATGATGTTTTTGAAAAGCAATATTGGTGTCTTTGCTGATAAGGATTGGTGTAGGGTAGGATATAGATGTTGGTAGGTGTCATTGATTAGAAGTTGGAAAACAATTGTTAAAATGTTAGTTTTTTAAAAACCAATATACATGTAAATGTTTTGATATAGAGCAAAAAACATTGAAAACGATGAAGAAATAGAAATAAAATATTTGGGTGAGAGTTGTTACTATTGCCATGTTTTTTCAAATTCGCCATCTTTGAGACGGTGCTCATGTTAATTGTATTGGTTTTGGCGTCCAATTATAATGGCACCAAATGAACCCATTGCATATGTGTCATTTGATTTACAAGATCTTGTATGGTGGTGTCAGGGGTGAGTTTATGTTCTTTGCCAATAGCTGCGATGTTTTCCATAGTGTTATTGGGATGCAATAGAAGGCAATTATCAACATCACCTCTTTCGTACTGGCTTCTATTTTTTTATTGTGAAATATGTGATTCAAACACTTTTTTCAGTAGAGAAATATTGTAAGAATTTATCAATCAGCTTGTTGTTGATGTTGACCGTTATTGTCATCTGACCAATTTTGTCAAGAAGATCAATGTGCACTATTTTTGTATTTGTTGGAGAGTTTGTATTTTTTTTAAAACCAATTCCATAAACAATCAGCACACACCTTCAAAAACATTGCCACATCTTTTTGTGGAGAGATCAATGATCGAAATTGGCACATATTGTCTAGTGTTTGAGTTGCAATCATGGTTTGCAAATACAAATTTTGAATATAAATATTCTATTATGGAATACAATGTAGAGCATTTTGAGATGGAAAATTTAAAGAAAATTGTTAGTTTCATATTTTTTTGAAGTGATATTTTTCATATATTGCTATTGCTCAGAGCAAGTTAGGAAGTAGAACATTACTGCTCTCCTATTTTTTGTTGCTCTGTTTTTGTATTCTAGTTATTGTGTTTGTCTGGCTCCATGTTTAGTTTCTTGTTTGCATTATAAAAATTACATGAATATTTTTTTTCTTTGGCAATGTCAAGATAACAAGAGCAAGAAAAAGATAGTGAGTTTTTTTATAATAATAATAATAATAATAATAATAATAATAATAATAATAATAATAATAATAATAATAATAATAATAATAATAAAACATCACCATTTTGGTGGCTTTTGTTGTTTTGGTATTATTTCTTGGATAGTCTATTTCTGTGGCTCCATCTTTTGCTTTCTACAGGGGTTACGCCAAAGCCATGCATCATTTTGAGAAACAATAAATTAGATGCAGGTTTATATCAATGATGAGCAAGATTCCTTTTTAGACACCGAAATGTTTACAAGTATATAAACCTATATTTAATTGACATGAGAAATAAAACATATTTCTTTTTGAGAGTTTTAGTATTAAAATCAAATTAGTACTGGTTCCATTGCAATATCCATGTAGAAATTATAACAAACAACAAGGTAAATCTTGGTTGGTTATTTGCTTATGACACTAAATAATGGCACTAAGTTTGTGTCATTATAATTGCTAACAATCAGATCAAAATGGCCATGCAGATCAATAGTTGTTTGAGTATATGTTTCCTATGTCAAAACATGGCATAGCTCCGGGTTTGAATTTGTCAAAACATGGCATAGCCATATTTTTTTCATTTTTTTTGGTTATAGCATAGCTCCGGGTTTGAATTTGTCATTTATATAATAAAGATTTCATGGTCAGGATATAGAATTCTATGTTAGACTTTATTATTCTTTTTCATTCTCAGCTATCAGAAGCATTAATTTCCACATGACATGGTATTGTCGAACACATGAAAAAATATTGCACTAAAAAATCATAGCAACATCGATTTTGTTAAAGTAGTTAAAACATGAATAATAGAAACCATGTCTGGAACTTATGCCAAAACTCTGGATAAGTTGTAGGCTTAATTATCTAGTCAAGATGTTTGTTTGTCTTTATGAAGCTAACATTTAGGTTGGACAGGTTCGGAATGCTTTCATTTAAATTAAGTACTTAGTCATTAGGATATAAAATTCTATTTTAGAATTTACCATGTTTGTTGTTTTCAATTGTTACAAACATTCATTTCTCCAATTATGTAACAACAACCAATATGTGTGTAATAAAAACCAGGTCTCGAACTTACCTATGTTCAAACCCATGATGTGGTGTACGATCAATGAGCTTTCAAAGATATTTATTTGTATTTTATGAAGGTAGCACATGGCTTGGAAAAATCATGGATGCTTTGTTTACAAATTAGCACTTATACAATTATTGCAATAACTTATTGTTTTTTTTCTTCTATACTTGACTTACTTTTGCATGTACATCTTATTGGTGTTATTGCATATCACTAATATCCTAAATACATAAAATAACCCAAATAAAAAAGAGTTTGAGGAAGGATCTCAGTTTGTCGTTAAGTTGAATAATGTTGTTATTTATGTATAAAAGAAGGCATGCGGTTATTGTTCTCATCATAAAACTGCACCTCTATTTTTGTACTAGTGTTTAAATGGTATCATTCATGATCAGGCAAATAACATTATGATCAGACCAATAAGTATATATTGCTAGAATCTGGCTATGTTCTTATACAGTATTTGATCATACATGGTCTATGATTCTATTTACATATTGTTTATGTTTTGTAGGTAAGAAATGCATATTACAAGCTAACATGTGTTTCTCAAGAAGCATTACTGACTTGTTGGAGGTGGACATATCAATATTAAAGTCCCCCAATATATAAATATGTTATGATGGAATTATATTTGATAATGTTTGTTTTACAACATTTATGACATCAAAAATAGAAGCGGATGGAGATGCATAGATGTTTACAATTGTAAATGCATGTTGGCATATTTCAATTTCTATTGACAATGATTCTATTTTGTTTGAAGTGTATTGCATTGCATTTGAAGTAGCAACATTTGTTTTTGCACATATCATAACACCATGAACATTTTGTATTGAATTACATATTTTAAAAAATTGAAAGAAGTTAAAAGTTATAGCCCCTGACATGTGTGTTTCTTGTAAGCATAATATGCCATACTCCATCAAATCATGGTCATGGATAATGTCTTCCAAATATGGTCAGAGGTTGTGAGTATTCAATGAACATACCACTATAGATGATTCAATTACATGTGATCATAAGTTATGCTGTAATACCCATCTTTACTATGATTGTAATCTTGACATCTCATTAGAATTTTTTTTTGAGCTTGAAGTTTTTGTTTGTAAGCAGGCTCAACAAATATAATGATTCCATGGTCTTTACAGTGTTGTATATGTCAATCCATGCCTATGTATATCTAGTGGCTTGAATGCAACACCTTCCATAGTTATGCCATGGGATCTATGTATTGTATGTGCACAAATTAGTTGTACTGGGAATTGGCTTTGTATTATTAATGTTTTTTGGTGAGCAGGTTTTGGAGCAGGCTTTGAAACATGAAAGATTAGAGTCTAAGTTAATTCAATATGGATTTTATACAAATGAATATGTTTTGATCTCTAGGAATGCCCAACGTGACTTTCATTGAATTTCACCCAGACAATGTCATTGTTATCTTCTTTGGTGTATGTTTTAAATATACCATCAAAGCCATTGACAAGACCATCATGCATATCATAATTTCTAACAAAAAGTTCAACTAGCATGTTGACTTTCAAAACAAACTTTTTAGGCAGGCATACAACATTAACATATCCTTGACCTTCATTATATGTGTCATCTTTCTTATCTATTGCATTAATAACAATTTATTTATGCATAACTAGTGCCAACATTTTGGCATTATGTGCATCCACATCATTGTTTAAGTAAAAAAGGTAAGGGAATTAAGGGTTATTTGGTGCTGGACGTAGAAAATTATGATTAAGATATGCTATATCATCTTCTGTATGTGAGCGTCTATGTATTCTGTTTATAACATCGACAAAAATTTGATCTTTTTGTCGCATAATTCGGTGTAGTTGGTAACATTTCACATTTTCTTGCCAAAAAATATGGTACTATTTCTTTATTCATTTATGGGTGCTCGAATATAAGGAAATCATTTATAGATTGAGCTTGGTAAAAGTCTCCATAGAAGATCATGTCAATGCTACCAAAATACATGGTTGGTAATTGCTTTATGTCACACAAACGCCTATCAATATAGTATAACATTTTTGCTCCCACAAGTGAGATTTCATCAATTAGCACGATATGTAGTTGAATATAACATTTGGATAATGTATCAAGACATTCATTTCTTAGCGGAATGAGTTATGACTTGTTAAAAGGCAACAAAAAAGTAGAATGTAGTGTTATGCCACCTGTATTGTACGCAACCTTACCTGTGTATGCAAGAATGATACCATTTGGCTTGCATGGATCATTGTCAATGGATTGTGCATAAACATGAACCAATGTTTCATATATAACTTTTGTTGTGAAAGTCTTTCCAGTGCCTTCACCTCTGTTAAGAATAAGTACACTGGCTTGTTCTTGTTTAGATGTTTTTAAAAAGTAATGTCTTTATCAATTGCAGCTTGTTCATCATTTAACATTCGTCTTTATTTATAGTATTCAACATTGTCAATAATTAATGGATGGTATATGATTTCAAAGGGTTTCAAACTCTATTTTTTTGGTGCAAGGTTTATCAATGGCAAGTCCATTTGTAAATCATACTCTTCTTTTATAGATTTACTTATGCTGAAATGGAAGCTTGTCTTGCTTTTGATTTCAGTATCAAGTTCAAGTTAGGAAATAACATCTTGCATGTTTCCCCACATAGAATTGGTGTTATGATTGAAATTGGAATCATTTTGTATTATTGTTATGATTTGTAAATTTAATGCCTCTCTCCATGTTTCAAATTTTTGTTTTAAATTTTTCTCATTGTTTCTAAATGGCACATATAATAGCAACATTCACGACAATAATTTTCAAGATCAAGATGCTTATTATAATTAATAAAGCATATAATTTGTGGCCTTTTTTTCAATGGATAACCATTTTTTTGGTCCTTTAAAACAAACTCAACTAGACAAGCATGATCTATAGTTGTAGGATGGGCAATGTAATAGTCTATGATAGATTTACACATGACATTTTTGGATTCATCTTATTCCTGTCTCAAGAGAAATGGAGATTTTAGAATAAATGCTTGTTCATCAAGACAAGATGTGTTTATGAAAGCACATGTTCTTGAGCAATGAATCAATGACAATGATAAGACCAAGTGAACAACTTATTGTGAAGACATTTGTTGATACTTTAGCATTGCATTTCCAAGTCTATGTAACATCTGCATAACATCTATATTTGTTGTTGCACGTTATCTATGTATTTTTTTAAAATCATGAGTAATTTTTTGGTTGCCTTTTTTCATATACAAAGTACAATATGTTGCTACATCATATGCATTTAAAATAAATTATGCATCCATGGTGGCTTGCCATAAGTATGGCATATTTTTTATGAAACCATTACTCCACACTTGAGATGGTTTGCACACAATAAAAATGGTGAGTTGTTCAAGTGTATTTTGTATTGTTGTTATGTATTAGGTCTCATATATTTTAAGATCATGCAAAAAGATGTCAAAGTCATCTGAAGCATTATAATGTTTGGTGCTTAGCAGTAAGTAGGTTTGCATTAATATTGACTTTGCAAGTTCACTTTTTATTTCACATGGCTCAAGTATTGTTGTTTATTTCATTGGTAGTTGGGGCAAATTGTATCTACTTTTTTGGTCTTTTTTTTTCTATAGTTTTTGGTATGATTATGTGTATGTAATTTTTCCAAGTCATTTTCCAAGATATCAATGTCACAAGTTATGTATTTGTCTATAAAATCTGATATTTCTGAATTTTGGTCATTTCCATACACCGGTGCATTTTTTATCCATACTATCCAATGATCATGGGAATTTCCTCTACATTGGAATTATGTTATGCAAAAGTAGTTTATGATTTTACCCATAAATGAATCATCTTCACATATCATTTGTTTCAATACGTTGATATGATGTCCGTAATAATGTGTGTAAGTGATTGGATCTATTCTCCCAAGAAAAGAACTATCATTTGATATATTCAATTGTTTCAACGGTGAATTTGAGTTCTTATGATGTTTTATATATAATTGTTTTAATGCATTGGTTAATGGATGTCAACAATGTTCAACAGTTTTAAAAGTCAAGAAAAATGTTGGAGGTACTAATTATCATATCATGCCAAACATATTCTTTTTAAGACCTTGCATGTAATCTGGTGAAATACAGTTTTTTTAGAAATCCACATAACCAAATTTTGATTTGATCATTTTTTCTAAATTTGGTTTGTATTTGACATCCTTGGCCAAAAGCTTCCTTCCTTTTAGTTGACCCTTTCTAATTCAAATCCACATTGTCTTTCCAACTTGGTCTATGATTAATTTTATTTCTTTGAAAAATAAATTGGTAAGATGGTATGCAAATCCATGATTAGTATGCAAAATCTCCCATTGTGATATTTTTTGATAGGAGTAACTCAACACAATGTCATCATCATGAGGATTGCCAAAGAAAAGTGTTGAAAAGTTTTTTTTTTTTTTTTTTTTTTTTTTTTTTTTTTTTTCTGAGTTTTTGTCTTTGAAAAAACCAAGAAGATGGTTTTCTTCAGCTGGTGCTATTGCAATTAATTTGTCTTCTAATGCAACAATACATGTTGAATCCACAAAACCATGAACCATAGTGTCATAAGGCTTGGTCTGACTTGTGTCATAAGACAAACTATTGTCACTATCACTACTAGTTTCAAATTCATTGGACATATCATTATCACTTGCAAGGTCTATGACATTGGTAGATATAAATGGTTTCCAATTAGAGTCAATTTGCACATCATGAGCAATGTATAATTTCTGTACACAAATTTGTTGCAGTGCCTCCATCATAATTTTGGAACAAAATCTTCCTTCTTGGTATGCATTTTTGTACTCCAATCGACATTTTAAAGATACTACAATAGTTGTTCTTTCATCTATGGATCTAGGTAATGCTTTCTGAATTCTATCAATGTTTGAGGGGACATTGATAATTGGTCCTCTCAATCCAATTTGTGGTTTTTATAACCTAAGTTTATTATTTTCACAAATATAATTATAAGCACAATGAGTTTTTCTTCAAGATCTAATAGCATGCTTACAAATTGTAGTTATTTGTTCAGCCTAATATTAACAGGGGTCGTAAATACAAGAAATTTTTCATTTTTTAATGATTGATTGTATGTCACACATTTTTTTTTGAGAATTGCTTTTGTGTTTGGCATTAACATTTTGCAAGTGTCCTTTTAAAACTGAATAAAATGCTTCATATTATGTTTAAATTGTAATTTTTTACAAACAACACAAATATGGACTGTTGTGTCTGTAATTTTTTCATTGAATTTCTTTATTGGTGTTGATCTTAATACCCTTCCTTCTATTTTCTTTTTGTTTTGTGCCATGTTTTTTAAATGACATGAAGAGACGATAGGCCCATGTAATGGCTGTTGTATTTTAGTAGTAGTAGTGTCAAAGTGCAGCTTTATATTCTTGTCTTTTGTTAATAGGTTCAAGTCCAAATGTTTTGGCTTTTTTTCACGTGCAATGTTCTTTATTCAGTGCAAAGGTAGTTTGTTTTGTTTTTGGGATGTTTCTATGCAATCAACTATGACACTAGTTCCTACTTCATTATGTTCTTGAGTTGATTATGTGAACTAAGAATTTGACTCAAGAGAGGTGATTCATATTGTGTTAGTCCAAAAATGCAAAAAAATTGATAAAAACACACTAATTAGCATACATCTCTAGGCCTAATTACTAGAGTGAGCTTAATAACAAAAGAAAATGAAAAACACAACTAAAAAGCAAATAAAAATAAGAATCCTTTACCTTCCTTAGATGCTTCAAATGCTTATTGTAGTGGCTTGGTCGGCTTGTGCTCATGAAGTCTTCATCAAAGGAGGCTTGGTTATCTCCTCTTCTCCTTGGCACCTTGTGGCTTTGGCTTGGCTTGGATCAATATTTTGGCATCATAACTTTGGCATGTGAGAGCTCTTGGAATCAATTCGACATGGTAACTTTGCACAAATTAAGCTTCTAAAATGATGTTCATGGCCTCTCTATTTATAGATTTTCAAGAATGACTAGAATCAACCATGACTATCCATCTCAAGATTAAGATGTGTGGTCATGGATTAATTAAATTATGTAATTAAAATACATAATTATCCTCATCATGAATTTGGAAGAAGGGACATTAATGAGGCATGGGAGGTAATAAAGAGGCATGGGAGACCCATAATCTTGATATTTGTGACATTTATGGCCTAGTGATGTCTTCCCAAGAAATGAGGTCACCTGATAATGCCAATATTAAATATTCATTTCTAAAAACAAGTTTTCAACAAGTTTCCATGGAATTATTAATTAGGCCTTGATTTGGATTAATTAGCTCTTAAGCATGATTAAGCACTTTGTACACAAATTACTCAAATTGATCAGAATGCCTTGTTATTGGTCCAAAATTTGACTAGATTGAAATTAGAAGTCAATGTTAGATGAATTAGATCCATTATCCCATTTAGGATGTTGCCAACACCAAATAAAAAAGACACGCATCTCATATAATAAATTTGATAGAAAAGAGCAATCTAGAGCACCCAAGTGCAAAAATAGCATTTTGACTCGAAATGATCTAATTAAAGTTAGCTGGCCCAGAAATTGTATTTCCCCATTTAGTGATACCCTGGCCAAAATTGGAACTTGAATATGTCAATTTCAACTCATTTAATGTGCTTTAGTATTTTTAGGCCAAATTATGTATTTTGGTGGAAATTGGTCAAAATCTTGGTTAGAGGTCATTGGTGGCCAAATTTAGGTGTCTATAATTTGCCCCTATTTAGGAAGGTGTTGCAAGATATAAGAACAATAATGTCTTCTCAAATAATGAGAGATGGCTTGTATGCCAAAAAGATGATGATGGTTGAAGAACAAAGCTCCAAATGGTTTTGGGAAGCCTATGATGATTCCCCCTCAAGGGAGTGGTCATCGCATTTGTTGATGGATGGTCCCTCAAAAATAAATGAGAATAAAGGTGGAATTAACCCATGGTTGAGATTAATCCAAATAAGAAAATGCTTGCATGCATTGATGTAAAAAGGATGCTGATTTGCCCAAAGGCAATTGTAATCAAGAATAAAAGTCAAAATAATGATTTGCCTACAGATGGTTATAATCATTAAGTGGACATGGATTGGATAAAATTGATGGTGCCCTTATTAGGGATGATTAACAAGCATAACTCAAGGATATAACCTGGAATATAGATTAAAGATGAGCAGGTGCAAAGTGATGAAAGAGATGGATAGATGAATAAGATTGATCATTATAAATGATTTAGTTGTACCTGCCAATGAGGAGATTCTCATCCTTATTAGTAATGATATAACTATAATGGCCAATGGGTTAATTTGATCAAGTATGGGATAGTGGGATTTACCAAGGTGCCAAGGAGAAACTTCTGTAGCTCCATTTATTGTAGACCTTCTTGAAGCTAATTTTTGATGTAGCACGTGATGGTAGGCTTCATGATAGAACACCATGAAGACTATCCCAAAATATGCATAAGGACTAACTCCTAATCTAATAAAAACTCAAAAACAATACACCAATGATAAAAATCATATTGATAATATTGATGTATGAATATGGATAGACTCAAGAATAATGTGCATGGAGAATCACCCATGAATGCATATAGACTAAGTCGAGGCGACAACGATGAAAGTAAAAAAATAGATAAGTGAATAAACAAACAAAAAAACAAACAACATGAAAGAAAGAAATAAATACAAAGCCTAAAAATAAAATCAAAAGAAAGCATCCTAATAATGACAATGACCCAGTAAGGCAGATCAAGGATAATTGACTAGTCTTAGACAAGACAAATATTTTTAGATTTTGAAATATTATGAATGTTTTTGGTATTTTAAGGTATCTTAACTTGTTATAGAATGACAAGACACCTGCTCACAAAATAGCGAGAGTATTTGGTTTAGGTTGCTCACAAAACAATGAGAGCGTATGAAAAGGGGGACTGAGGTGACCTCAACATAAATTGAGCATGACCCACATAATCCTAAAATGACCTCAAGTCACAATAATTCCATCCACACAAAAGGTGAGGAAAAACCAACTAGGTCCCAACAACTTCTCAAATCTATAAAATGGATAGTCAAATGAAAACAACGATGGCAAGGTGATGTAGTAATGCATGGTAAACAAGTGTTGCCCCTAGTTTGCCCACAAGTGGTTATAATTAGGATATGATGGAATATGCCAATGATACTAATTTTCCCATAGATGGTTATAATTAGTAGCAAGACTAGTGAGACCATGATTTGCCCATAGACGATTATAATCAGGCTCACATAAACAAGCTTTATACAGGATGAAAAATGAAAGATATCTTGCTAGATCAACTATCACACTACTTTCATAAACTATCATTGAAACAAGGATTGGATTGATTGTTGAAACTTGATCGAAATACTTTCACAGAAAGTGCAGAAAGAACCAAAGTAGCCAAGATCAAAATATGAATGGGTAGGATGACTAAAAATAGGCTTTGGTCTAGAAAGGAATGGAATGATAGGATGGTATGGTATTACTAAGGATAATGATGGTTTTTGATAGATTAAAAAAATGGTAAGAGGGTTACCCCAAAGTGAGAAGGTGATTGGTTGGGATATGAAAAAATGATAAAAGGATATGTAACAATGGCAATGGCATGGCAATGAAATGGTATGGTACATGTTTTTGGCCTAGGTGTGGTTTTTGATTATGTTGTTCCTAATGATGGGGAGATGCATGTCCTAATAAACAAATGATACAAATAAAATACTTGATCATATTAATTACTAGCCCACACCTCATCTAAAAATCTAATCTGTCAAGAACTTAATGCAGATTTGGATTCCAAGAATGCTTTTATGATCTTAGTTGGTTATTGATTTCGATTCCTTCATATATTGAGACAAGGTATCTTTATAGCCTTTGCAAAGGAAAGTGCAGCCATGGATGGTAAACAAGGATAAATAATGGATGGTATGTCTGATTGTGAAATGGAATGGTAGATGATAATGGAATGTGGAATGGTTGGGAAACAGATGAAGATCTAGATGTTCAGTCACACATAATGTTGTTGATGATAGATTCAACATAATTTTGGCTGTGGCAAGGCTAAAGACTTGTTCTCAATAGGACCATCATATTTTTCTCTTGTTTAGGCCTGAGAGTAGCTACCATCTGATTAGGCTATAAATAGGAAGCTATTTTGATTTGATCTTTGATTTTGTCTTCATTAAGTAGTGAAGAACTTTTGTGCTTAGCTATTAGTGCCTCAATGAGGTTTTCACCAATAAAGTTGTCTTGATTGTCTCGTAGCACCTCTAAAAAGGTTTCACTAAGGAATTTTTATTTTTGACTTTGATTGTCTTCTAGCACTTCCAAAAAAGTTTCACTAAAAGATGCTAAGTTATGACTTTGATTGTCCCCTAACGCCTTTAAAAAAGTTTCACTAGGAGAGTGTTCTTTTGCAATATGAATGTGGTCTTGGCCTCCTAGCTCTTCTTCAATTGCTATGTCATCGTGGATGCAATTAAATAAAGTGTGATTTTGTAGATCCCAATCGACACTTGTGGGAGATGGAATGTTAATGATATGGCTATTTTGGTTGATGGTAATGGCCTATGGAATGGTAATAGAATGGGGAGAGGTTGCATAATATTTATATAAGATACTAGGATAACTTGTGTCAAAGATAAAGTACTCATCCTCAAAAAATGTAGAAGGATCAAAAATGTATTCAAATTAATCTACAAGGCATGCATGACCAATGTTATAATAGCCATGAACATAGTCTTATTTTAAATCTGATTCTAACTCAAGGGACTCTAAATCTGATGTTGATTTAGATTCAGATGGTAAATCCAATGTTGGTTCAAGAATAGAATGTGACTCTAAATCTGATTCTTCATCTGACATGTACTCTATTATAATGATGTCTTATATAATATTTGGTTTTGGATAATTAATACCTATGATGGCATAATGGGCTCCAAAAAAACTAGTTTGTCAGAGTGGGACTCCTCTAGGATGGGAAAAAGATCAAGAGACAACTCCTTAGATACTGGATTGTCAATAGGAGGATTTTTAAAAATAGGCACATGATCGAGTTAATGATTTTCCCAAAGGTAGTTATAATCGTTAAGAAGTGACTCGACAAATACTGGCTCATTAGTGTAAGATTACTCAACAACTAGTATAGGATCACTAGGTGATTCATCATAGGCTAACTTATCACAAGTGATTGGTTCAAAAAAAATATCTTGGATTGGTTGGTTGTATGGGCTTTGGTTTCCAATGAGTTGGAAAATACCAGTTTTGAATATAGCTTGGTCTTTGAAAGATTGGATTGATTGAGATTTGGATGGGATTGGTTCTAGATGAGGAATGGCTTGTGGTTGGATAATGGTAGGGCATTTGGGAGCATGATTGCTCACATGAGCCAAAGGATGAAGTCTTAAAAATGGTAATGATAGGGAGGTGTGAAGTTTTATTGCTCACACAAGTCAAAGGACTAGGTCCTAAAATGATGAAGGGGCATTGTGGAACCTGATTGCTCACATAAGCCAAAGCATCCAAGTCTACTTCATAAACCATATCATCTTAGTTGTGAGCTGGCTCATAAGTTGGTTCTCGACTATGTTCCACGTACTGATTATTGTAAAGAGGGTATGGATCTATATCCTAAACAATATTATCTGTAGTTGGGTCTTCAAAGTCCTCACAAGCCTCTTCATGCCAATCAAGGTCTTGATTTGGATTTTTTGGATTTTGACTATGTTCCCCATATGGAGCATTATAGGGAGAATAATAAAACTCCTTAGAAAATCTTTCTCCATAGGGGTTATTAGTGGGATTTTGTGTGGCCATTCTATCATAAGTTGGATTGTACATAACTCCACCATAAGTGTAGCTAGACATATCTGCATAAATGATGAAATCTTAGAAATAAAAAAGGCTTAGAGTTTTATGAACTCTAAAAAAATGTTCAAAAGACAAATGGTTCAAACTTGGTCTAACTTGGTTGAAGGGGTGGAGCTGTATCGCCAATATGGTCTGAAAGTGGTGCTGTATCTCCAGAATGATTTGTGCTAAGACTTGGCATAAAATAGTCAAACATTAAATGTCTAATGTCTAATGTCAAATGTCATACACACAAAAGGTCAAGCATTTGAATAAAAAATGGTATGTCAAAGGTCTAGGCCAAAGTGTTTCAAATAAGATCTAAACTAGGAAAGAGAAAAGTTGAGTTACTAGGTCTTTTGTCTAAACACAGAGTCAAAAGCTAAGCTCAAATAGACGGGCATATGCTAGGACTTTTGGCCAAACAGCATCAAAAGCTAGACTTGAAACAAAGGTATCATGTGATTTGATTTAATCTAACAAGTTTGGAAATAACTTTGACATAAACCTGGCATATAGAATCAAACATAAACATGATCAGTTGGCACAAGGCATAAGATAAAAGGATCTTTGAAGAAAGATTGTGTTTTCCCAAATAAAGGCAAAAAAAATGATAAGGATAGGTACTGAACAAACAAACCATCAATAGTTTTCAAATTTGGGTAATCAATTAACCGAAGTTATACAACCTAAAAGAGAAATATTTGTGTATTAGCCCCATGAATTAAGGCCTAAATAGAAATCAATCAGTATTTGAATCCAAACTTGACAAGGCTAATTGAAAACTCAATGGTGAAAACTAGGATTTGACCAAACAAGCTAGACAAGATTGGATAGCATGACAACACAAGACAAAGATCTAAATGGTATACATAAAAGGGTTTGAAACAATGGTTTTTGATACAAGGTAAAATAGTCTTGAAATAAATTGAGCAACCTAATGACATAAACATGCTCAAATGATGTGATTTATGTTATGTTTCAAAGACTCAACAGGCTCAAAATGTTTTGACATGATTTGGGCAGTATAACACTACCCTCCTCAACTCAAATACATAGTTTTGACATGGATTATGAACAAACAAAAAAGTTTTAGTCTCAAAACATATCAAGAAAAAATGACCAAATACACTAAGTATAATCGTCCAAATCCTAGCAAGGGTATGGTAATGTGGGGTTGACTAAACTAGCAAGATTTCAAATGTTTTTAGGGAAATCAATTATACAATGACTCTCACATCAAATGATGCAAAAGACAAGCATGAAAATTGGGTGACCACAATATTGGCTAGTTGTAAAAAGGTTTAGTCCTTTTTACAACCATTAAATTCTGCTATTTGCTCAGTGTAGTATGATGTCCAAATGCATATACATCTCGTGTGCAACTCAGAAGGAGTTAGTGAAGTTAATACCGAGAGATGAAACCCTGAGTCAAAGCTTCCCTAAAGAACTTGTGGGAGGTAATGACATCCCCCTCGTAAGTCAAGTTTACATGAAATAAAGAAAGCATAAAATAGAAAGACTTTAGGGTCACTGTCAAGGTCACCCAATATTTTTGTGAGTTTTTGGGGAGTGATTTAGATGACGTTCTTTCTATGCCTTAGAATAGGCAATTTGTAAATAAAGAAAGATATTTTGATTCCAAGGGTTCCCTAAAGGGGACAAATAGAAGATCATACATGCAACATCCTTATATTTTGTGAAAACAAAGTGCTAATTGAAATAATGAAAATAAAATTGACAAGTGTGTTCAATTTTAAGCCTAAATGAAATATTTGGTGGTGTTCATTTGACCCCTTGGTCTTAAAATTGTAACTTTGAAAATCCTTCACTTAAGCCTCTAAATATTTCATTAAGCACCAAAAAAAGGTTCCTAATTCATTTTAAAATCATTCAAAAGGTGGCCTAAACACATTTTAGCAATTTTCCAAGTTGGTCCTACAATAAAAATGTTAGAAAGTTGACCCAGCTCACCCTGACTCAGATCCTAACTCAACCTAACTTGACCCAACTTGCCCCAACTTAGATCCTAACTTGGATCTGAACTTAGCTTGACCAATTTTCCAAGTTGGTCCTAATGTGATTTAGTGTTTTTTAAGCCAAATTATGCATTTTGGTGGAAATTGGTCAAAAGCCTAGTTGGAGTTCATTGGTGGCCAGATTTAGGTGTCTACAGTTAATGGTTCATAATGTACATGGTCTGTATCTATTTCAAATAAAATGATGTTATATAAAGATTTTGACTTATCAGAGGCATTGTAGGTCTTGAGAATTTATTGAGTTTTGGATGACCATAGGCAAATGCTTACATTTAACACATTTAAAAGCCACTAAATAGTGAATTCATTTCCTTCTATTCTACCTTCATCATATATAAAACCCATTTTTACAATGTATGCTTACCAATTTGCAATAGCAGGTGTTTTTTTATGACATTGTCTATTATATTATTTATCAAACAATTGTGTTCCTTTTTACTCCCATAAATAAATGCATTACAAAAAGATTGTGCCAAATAATGATGCAAGGCATGTATGTCAAAAGCATTTTTTGTTAAATAGTAAATAGAACTAAAAATGCTAGCATCATAGTAAGATGTGGTTTCTATCATTCTGAATAGTCCACATGATTCCATTTTTATAGCATTCATCTACTAATAAAGAGAAAGCATAAATCAAGTTTTTGATGCGGGGTTCTTGCTTGGGGTGTTTGATAATTATTCATTTTTGTAAAATACAATGGTTCGTAATGGCCATAGATTGGATTTTGGTCATGAAATAGTATGCAATATGGAGGGGTAGGAGAATTTTCATTTAAATGAAAGAATTTATGTTTTTTTTTCAAAGACCAAACACAAATGGAAATATTTATCCATCTCGAAAGCCAATTTATGCATAAATTATCACTCCATAGACCATCTCACTATTGGCTATGCATGAAGTTGAAAAAATTTACATTCAACGAAAATATGTTTTAGTGTCTTCTATTTGGTGAAATCTATACAGCTCTCTAGGATCTAATTCTAATGCAAAATATCTTAGCACGTGGGTGTCATTTTTGTTTAAGTAGCTAAGGAAATGTTCTATAATTCCATCACGCAGTTCTATTGATGTGTATCGGAAATGAAATAGCACTTGAAATGCATCAACCAAGCAACCACCCACATTATATTTAAAGTTATAAGTTCTAAAAAGGTTTTCTTTTTCTAAATCGTCATCTATGCTATTGCATTAAGTCCTTGATAGTAGCTTGTACTCTTTGACATCAACGATTGATTGATTTTTATACATACACATTATTTTTTATTTTGCATTTGCTAAATCCATTACACAATTGGAAGTAAATCAGATGCAATTTAAAGCTAAGACAACATAAAAGGCCAAAAATATTATCTAAAATAACCACAAACCTATCATAAGCCAACCAAACGGTGGCTAGTCTTTAGCATCAAGGACTACGGTATCTAATAATTTCCCCTTATTTAAGAAAATTGGATATCAAAATCTACACACAATTACTATGGATAAAAATAGTTGTTATAGATCTTAAATAAATATATTAAGATTCAAGAGATTTCGTTAGCAATCTAAAATTTTAGTAAAAGATAAAATATTTCAATTGTTTATATTCAAGAGACCACTAATATATGTAGAATAAGCAGGGTCTTTTCAGGGTAAAAAGAAAAGACTCCAAAACTTTTTTGAAGTATCAAATCAAATTTAAAGGATCCGTAAATTCATTTGAAAAATAATAATATGCTATTTAGCTATCCAACACAAATCAAACATTTTTCATATAAATTGAAATAAAAATTTAATATATATAGTTTTCTGAACTAGTCTCCTAGTTTAGTCGAGGGTTAACTTACATCATATAGAAGAAACTTTATTTTTTTCATGAATTTAAAGTAAATTGTAATAAATGTATTAAGGAATAGGTAAACTTATTTGATAATTAGAAATTAAAGATTAGAATATGATCAAGAACAGTGAAAGCAAACTTGGACTTGAGATGAAATAAGATCAATCATGTTACTGACACTCTTGAATTAGAATCACCTACGATCCTAAAAGATATGTAGTAGAAATAAATAATTGAAATTACATAACAACTTAATCATCCACATCAAAACAATATTAATATGAGAAATAAATATTAGAATAACAATAAAAAAAATGGTAATTATATACTATACAAAGTATATAATATTCCAAATAATTACAATATTTTACAAGGTTAAGAACCATAGGTCTTGAGTGAGATATGATTACCGTCATACACTCTCTTTATTTACAAAACAATCCCACCTAACATAAGTTGGCACATTTAAGGCAATTGTTAGTATTATTATTATTATGAAAACCAAGTCATGTTTTTATGCCATCTAAAGATGATCTCTATAAAAATACATTATCTTAAAAACTTTTTTTAAAAATAATATCAATCACAAAATGGAAGTATCTATTTAGTACACAAGCATTATAAATTTATTTTAGTGAAGTAAAATTGTTTCAACCTCTCCCTATTTATCTTGGCCTCTTTCTCCAATCATGGAAAAGTTGTCTCCATTATTTTTCTTTCAAATCTAGAGTAAACACATGGTTAATAATTATAGAGTAGAGATATGCTTGATAATTCTATACAAATGGACAACCTTAAATTTTTTTCTTCAATCCCATTTCATTTAAAAAAAAAAAAAAAACAAGGGTAAACATGAGATTCATAGTTCTATATAAATGATCAATCTTGAATTGTTGAAACTCTAATTATAGACTCTATGGCATGTAACAATGTTACTGAGTATAAACAAGTATCTAAAAAATCTATCTACTAAGGTATAAATATCTCTAGATATTCGATATGAAGAGTCTAGTAATTAAGACCAAGATTATATCCTAGACAATTTTAACAATGTGGCTGTCCCTTGCTTGTTACTGCTTAGCCAAATGAACTCACCAATTCAGATGTATGTCTACTTGACATTCTAAATCCACTATATATTTATTTCTAAAATAAAAATAAAAACACCCTACAATTCAATAATTCTATATAATACTTTCAAACATATTACTAAAAAAATAAAAAGTAAAAAATAAAAAATATTAACTAAATAATAAACACATACAAAATATAAATATAAAGTGAGTATGTAAAAATGTTGATTGAAGATAAACATATAGAAAGTGTAGAGTAAATTAATTATTCTTAATCAATAATTTAAATTAATAATAATCCTATATTTAAAATAAATATCTACACACATTTAAACCATTTATTTTGAATAAAAATTGCCACGTTTACAACTTAAATTAAAAAACATGTCAAATACGTATTATAATTACATGATATAATGTTTGTTAATGACTTTGAAAGAGTGGTTTATTGTAGCATCAATACCTATTTTAAGGTGGTATTTTTTTTATGGGGCGAGGGGGGGGGGTGCGTGATAGGGTCCAAATTAAATCAAAACTATCAATTGAATTTACTTCATTTTAAATAAGTAAAGTAACATGCAACACCTGGGTTGGTCTAAAAATGTACTTTTTTTTGTGAGGGGGAGGGGGGGTAGGGGTCCAGATTAGATCAGAACTATTAATTGAATTTACTTCATTTTAAATAAGTAAAGTAACATGCAAAACCCGCGCTGGTCTACAAATCACTTTTTTTTTGAAGGGGGGAGGGGGGCGGTCCAGATTAAATCAAGATTGTCAATTGACCTTACTTCACTTTAAATAAGTAAAGTAACATGCAAAACCCAGGTTGGTCTAGAAGGGAGGGGTCCAGATTAAATTGGAAGTGTCAATTGATTTTACTTCAATCTAAATAATTAAAGTAACATGTAAAACCTAGGCTGGTCTAGAAATTAATTTTTATTTGTGGGGGGAGGTGAATTGACTTTACTTCATTTTAAATAAGTAAGGTGAAAAACACAGGTTGGTCTAGAACTTCTGGATCTTTTATGTTCTGTTAAGAATTTTAGGTGTACTATCCATTTATGTAGACTTAAGTTTGTTATCTCATGTTTAGAAGGTAGTGGTAACCATTATAGGAGAGAGAAGAGTAGAGGACATGGAGTAAGCAAAAAGTGGACAACAAAGAAAGTGGGGTGACAATGGGTGAAAGTGAAGGGAAGTGTAAACAGTGAATGCTGAGGAGCTGAAAATTGAGTGTAGTATATAAATAATTCATTTATATATATTGAGTGACCTCTCATGGCTGAGCTAGAAATAACACAAGTATTGAGTCTTGAATGATCTACATGGATAAAAATGTTGTAAAGAGAGGAAACAAAATTACGATTTTAAGTTGTTTTCATCCTAGTCAGCAAATTTATTTGAAGACCGACTGTTTTGGGATTAGCTACAGTTTCACACTAGTCATGGATGAATCTTTTTTATTTTGTCAGAGGATATAGAGATAAGGAATATTTATTTCACAATTATCATAACCGAGGTTGAGTTCATGAAAATAATGTCTCCTTCTAGTTAAATCTCTTCTCTATTGACTCAATATTGGCTCTTTTTGGTGTTTATGAGCAATATAATAAGGTTTGGGTGGAGATAGAAGGGTATAGAAAGAAACTTTCCCATAATGTGTTTATATTTTAAGAGTCCAAGATAGTAAAGACACCAGAGGGGACACGTCCATTGCACAGGACTAGGTTTTTGGGGCTTGTTGGTAAATGCATGGATTCGGTAGATTTCTGTAATGAGAAGATAAAATATTTAATGCTCAAGTTGGAAACAAAATATAAGATTGCATTGATAGAGAAGTAGGTTGAAGCTACTTTTAAAATATTCAATAGTAGGCTTGCTACATAAATCATTTAGAGATCCTTTTTATAAGATTTTAATTCCTCAATTTATGCAATAATGACCTTCATAATTAATTTATAGGCTAACCCAAGTTTTGCATATCAATTTACTTATCCAAAATGACAAAGGTGAAGTAAAGTCAATTCACAATCCCAATTTAATCTAGATGGTGTAAATCATAAAAAATTGCTTCCAACTTTGAGCAAGCCTACAACATACAAAAGTAAATTCATAGAAATGTAAAGAAGGTTGATTTTCTCAACTTTCAAGTTATGCAGAGCATAATCATAAACAACTAGACTTCAAAATTAAAAAATGTAAGCCTATACTGGAACCTCTTACAACTACCCCTAACTTCAAGTATGGTTCCTTTGACTTCACCTTAACTATCTCCTATCTTATTCTGATAATGGCCTTTTTCTAAAAAAAATTATTAAAAGACAATGCATCGGCCAGATGATCAATTTCATTGGGATGATTTCAACTTACATCAATGATCTACTAATTTAAGCTTCATAAACATCTGATTTATGGTGATGTACTTTAAATATTAAGACTCAAATATTTTTGAGCATTGTAGAAGCATTCATGTTCACTATTTTAAACCAAATTAAAAACATGGTCTCTAAACTCTCTTAAGTTAATTATTCAAGACTCAAAAGAGAGAGAAAGAAAGTATCAATGTGGAACCAAATTCAATAATAGGGTATGCCACTATTAAAAAAATTATAAATCAAGGACATCACATGTATACAAACATAAACTAGAGAGGGCCCAAGAAATCATTAGCATTGTATATAATTAAAACACGTATTTTGTATCCTAAAATATACAAGATTGCATTCACAAAAGCTATATACAAATATGATACTATTGGAGGTTCAACACACTCAACAAAGACCAAATATATGGTGAGATAACTCGATGGTACAATAAAAAATAGGTCTATGCTGATGTAAGGATTGTACAAATCCATTGAATTTTAAATGCACACAACATTAATTGTTGGTAGTGTTGTTACCTAAATTTTTTTGACAATAAGCTTGTTGAATCTCCTCTGATGGCTCCTTTACTTCTCCGTCTTTCCTTTCTAAAATGCCCTGAAAATAATGACATAGCAAAAAAATGCCAAAAAAGTAGGACAAATGATTTGACTACAATTCTTGAGCCCTGTGTATCATGCCCATGACATTAGTTAAATTGACTATTGTACATTTTTACATTAAATTATGTTTTAGGTTAGGGGATGATTCATGCCAAAATATAGACTTGTCTACAAAATTGGACCCACTCATTCAATATGTGCTGATGGTATCCAAGTAAGCGCAAAGTAAATGAAAAATAAAAAAATCAACATTGAGGACCATGGTAGATAACAACATATCTAATTCCATCCTCTCTCCTATCTTCATAATTGAATCTATTATGGTGGATACTATGCATGAGGTTAGTTGTTTACTCTATAATAACATGTAAAAGATTCCAACCAATGAAAACAAAGATAAATGTTTTTTTTCCTAATTTCTAATAATAAATATACAACTCAACTTTTGAAAAAATGTAATTTTTCTATGCACGTAAAACAATGCATTTTGATTAGTCAAAAAGACAAATTTTAATCAATGGTTAAATAAAAATGAAGCTTTAGTATACCCTTTGGGACTAATAAGAAAAGATATAGTACATTGTTAATCATACAAAAATATGGGTGGAAAATTCACACTTCAAAAACATATTTAAACTGAGTTAAAACAAGTTTCAGGAAACAAAGTCCACACACAAGGTCACCTCAAATCCTAAAAAACTAAGGTTAAACTAATTCAAGTGTGTATCAACCAAAAAAAGATAAATAAAATCACAAACAACAAGGAACCCATTAAGCAGTAATAACAAACATGGCGATAGATGGAGGTAGAAGAAATAGAAGATCTTGAGAGTTCCTTCCCCATCCCCTTGAATAAAGGGGTCTTCATCAATTGACACAAAATCCCAACCATTGGTTTGTTAGTTATTATCAATATCATCCTACTGCTTAATTTCATAACCCTACCTAGAGAATGAAATGGTGAGAGTCAATGATGGGAACTTATCTTGTGAAGGAGGATCACAACCCCCACCATCATCAT
The DNA here is from genome assembly GCA_037957365.1 of Torreya grandis. Classification (NCBI taxonomy): domain Eukaryota; kingdom Viridiplantae; phylum Streptophyta; class Pinopsida; order Cupressales; family Taxaceae; genus Torreya; species Torreya grandis. Next base: position 7,223,253 of record JARHVA010000134.1, read on the forward strand.
TGTGTCTAGTAGCCTTGTCAAATCCATGGTGTGGATATGACCAGTGAGGGTGAGGAAAGGAACTCCTCTAGTTCCTAGACTACCAACTATGAGAACATTAACGTCTACCCCCTGCCCACATCCCCAATGGGGGATGGTGTTAGGGAAGATTATGGGGCTTACAACTAACCACATAAGGAACATTCCCCCAATAGTCTAGGAGAATTTATAGATTATGGATCTCAATCTAGACTTTATATGTTTGACTGTAGATTTGGAGGGTGACATTAAATATCATATCAACTTTGTTAGTTACAAAAAAAATTCCATATCTTCATCATTAAAACATGCTTTATTTCTAGTTTTATAAATCTAAAAAAAATATCAGTACAAAAAATCTACCATAATCCATTGTATCTTGCAGGGAGTAAGGTGGAGTTCCCCACGAGATCCATCTTCCAAGTGAACATTTCAAGCCTAAAGGGCTTGAAGAGGGTATGCATCCATCTCTAGGAAGACTAGGCATGATGGAAAAACTAGAAAAGGTGTTTAAGGGATTTTGGGTGGTGATAAGCGGGGCAGGTGGGATTTGAGACCCCCGTGTGATTAAACCAGTCACCCACAAGTAGACCTTGGTAAACAATACATCAAAAGAAATGGGATTTTTTAGGTTCAATGAAAGTTACCCATATGTTCTCAAACCTTTTAACCCAAACATGGTGAAGGGATCTAAGATTCCATTGATGATTGAGGGTTTAAATGTCAATATATTGAGGGGCCAAAATATTATACCCAAGCTGAGGGGAGTAACAATGAAATGGCATAACAGTAGGCCATGATCTATCTTTCCACCATAGTGTAAGAGAGGTAACACCAATTTTGTGTAAATACTCTTTAGGTATGGAAATCTACAATGCATAAATGGAATCTACATCTTCATTATTAAGGTTGAACTTAGACTTCACAATATTCCATGGAAGCCAATCCTGAATGGTTTTAAAGAATAAATCCCTGATGATGTGGATACCTTTATTAAACAACCTCAAAATTTTGATCCAAGGGACCATAGCAAAGGGAACATTATAGAAATTCAACATGGGAGTGTTGAGAATATTTAGTGTGAACATATATTTAGTGTGAGCATAAACAGGTGAGCAGTAATAAATTACTGTTGTAATTGATTTGGTAAACAAATCATGTAGAGATATTGAAAGATTGTAGGTTGTGTATAAGATAGTGAGTTGTTAGAACAACTTAGCTATTCTAGGAGAGTGGTTATAGGACAACTCCTAAAAATATGTAAACCATATTATTATTTAATGTTGAATATGAATGACTGATTGAAAAATATGTTTGTGTTTTGAGCCTTCAACTCTCATAGAATATGGAGCATTTTCTATATTTGGTATCAGAGCAAGCACCCTAAGGGACCTCTCTGTAATTCAAGTCTTGTTATTCATAAAGACTTTGGAGTGAAGACCACGTCTATTATCCTTACCATTAGAAGGCCTTATTTTTTTGTCAATGGTAATGTAATACAGACCACTACAAATTTCATTGGCATTCTAAATTTTTTTGTAAATAATATATATATATATATATATATTTGATAGATAGTTGACAGTTGGAGGGTCCCTCACCCACAAAAGGACTAAATAAAAATATCAAATGTTTGCCTCAGATGAAAATCTACAAGGGAACACCAAAGTTAAAAGCTAGATAAACAAGCCCCAAATCACCTAAGAGAGAGAAGTCATCCCCAAGGCGAACCCAAGAGTGCTCTCCAAGGCCTCACATTTCCTCTTTTGAGGTGAGAGGGAAGCAACATAGTAGGAGAAGTCAAAGATAACCTCCCTTTTCTTCTTCTTTTGAACTACAATCCACTCATCCAAAGTACCCAATCTACTTGAATCCTTACAGGAAGAAGCAAGAAATCCATAACCATCCTTACTAGCTTTAATTGAAAATCTATGAACATTGTCTCCCTTAGTTCCATTGATATGCTCATTACTTTGCCAAGACAAACATTCCACCTTCAAACTAACATCTTGAAGTCGCCCAATTGAAGTTTTAACAGAGCTAATTCCCAAGTCAAGGCCCATAAAATCTAACTTGGGAATATTATCATCACAAACAACCGGTGAAGGAGAAGGGAAATGAGGTGAGACTAAAAGGAGATTAGAACTAGCATCTTCCCACCAAGAAGAAGTCACTTTTTGCTTTATGGAAGAACATGAAGATGCTAGATGCCCCTATGTAAAGCACTTACATTATCTGATCAGTAATCCCTCATAGTCAAGGGACTGAGTCCAAAAATGATCATTAACTCTCAATTCAATAAAGGTCAGAAGATCTTAAGATGAGTTTAAGCAAACTAGAAGCTATGCATAAGTGGTGTGGGAAAAGCTATAAGTAGAGGCATTGATTTTCAATAATTTACCAAGAGAGCTTCCAATGGCTGTATGGCTAGAGGTCACCTAAAACTATAACGAAAGATAATGAAGTTGCACCCAAATAGGTCAGACTTCAAAATTTTCAGTCAAGGGGTTGAAAGAAGGGTTCCAAAGCTTAAGAAAAAGAAGATGTTGATCCCATGACCATGAGTTAGCCAAATACACCTTATTCTGATCCACCAAGCAATCAAAAAATAATAATGAATCCCCTAGTGTATGGATAAATCTCCAGGGTTTCTTCTAAGAAAGACTACCACACTTTAGAGATCTAGTGATGAAGAGTTGGGAGGAGCAGCCAAAAATTGTCGAACTTACAAATAAGACCCTAAGAAGTAAACCATTCCTCATTTATTAGAATTTTAACTAGAATGTCATCCTTGAAAGACACCATAAAATTATTTTTAGCTATAATAATGGGCATAACACTATGTGAATCCACATGTTTCCCATTAGAAACTATATGAGAAAAAAAATTAAGATTTGTTGTACCAAGTTCCTCTAGGGTTACACCATCAGAATCACTACTAGTCAAGGGTGGCTTATCAAAAATATAACCTTGCTTTTAAATAAACCCCAAAATGTGCTTATCATGCCCCCCATCAATGATTGATGAAATAATTTTAATAACCCTAGCTTTCAAAATACAATAATTAGGAACATGGGGAAATGAGGGTAGAGGATCTAAAAAACTAGAAGAAAGGGGCAGAGAGGTGAAAGGAGTACCATAGGAGCCCGAAGAGGAGGAAAGTGGAGCAAGTGGGGGACACAAAAATCCTAAACATTTCAAGCTATGAACTTTTAGAAGAGATCCAAAGATCTCCATCACTGATTATATTTCAATGTTTTTTTTAACTTAAACATATTTGTGTGTGTGTGTGTGTGTGTGTGTGTGTGTGTGTGTGTTTATAGTTTATTAGCAATGCTTTAGACCAGACCATACTAGGCCCTACAAATTGATAAGGGTTTTACATTCAATTTTGGTTTGAAGCTTTTGTTGTGTATCCATATTCTTTAGAGATAATTTTATTGAAGGATAACATTGAAGTGAGTGAACTACCAACTATGCCCCCAATTCACCTCAGAGATAAACATCAGGTTTGTAAGGTTTTGATCACATAGATTGAACTTGCATTATATAGTGTTTGCTAGATATACCTATGCATTGAATTTTTGTGTGTTTGCATACATTATTTGCCTCAGCATTAGATTCATTGCTATTCGATTCAAGTGGAACCATTCATCACCTTTAGTCATGTCAATATTGCTCTCTACATCTCTTAAGTCAGTGACTACATCTTGACATCTATATGGACCTTGTCTTGATTCGGTAGATAACATTTAACTTGAAGGATTATGACCCTTGCTTTATGGCTCATAGCCTACATTTGGATCAGTCCCAATCTCACCAAATCACCATTTCATTCATTACATCTCTACCTAGCTTTATTTAATTGCCTCAATGTTCTACCTCAGTGGACTATGCTCAATCTCCATTTGACTTGGCCTGCTCCCTACCTTCTCAACTCCATATTCTATGAAAATAGTGGAGTATATGTCACAATTTTATCTTCTCCATCATATAAGTTTCTCTACCTTCTTCTTTCACCCATGGTTTTGCTAGTAGTTTTAGGAAGTGGTCCCATGGAAGGGAGGCTCCTGAATTTTCTTAGGGGGTAGTACAGAGGGAATTTAGGAGTATATATAGCAAAATTGGTCTCATGGATTAAAAGTTATGAGCATATGATACTATTTTATAGGAGATAATATTTAAAATTATTATATTTCTATTTATAATTAAATTTTACATAAATTTTTTCCAGTCATATATTTACAACTCATAGAATATCTTCCTACAAAATAGAAGCACATATGGAGAACTCCCAACCCCACTTTTTTTCACCCCCTCAAACTTCCTTCCTAGAAAATAGTTAGCTTCTCACTTTTTAGAAAAGATTATAAAATTGACTTATACCATGCATTTCATTTTTCATGGGGCCACCTGCTCATTAAAAATAGGAGCAACAACTCCCTCCATGGGACCCCTGCCTTAGGGCTAAAAATTAATGCATGGTTTTTAATATTCTGTTAGGTGGTTTTAGTTTTGTATTTTAGTGGTTTGGTTTTTTAAATCATGGTTTTGTCCTTTAATTTTAGGTTTGGTTTTAACTTTTAGGTTTTTGGTTTATGGTCTTTTGGATTTTAGTTTTAGCTTTAATGTGAAGTTTATTTTAGTTTTTAGTATTAGGTATTCTATTTTATATTGTTTTGATTTAAGTTTTTGTTTTTAAATTCTAGATTAATATTCTTTTTTTATTATGTAGAATATCTTCTATTTGAGGTTTGTCATATAAGTGTTGTTAAGTCATTTATTCATGTTGATATTTTATGATTTTTTTTGGTTAATGCAATTAGTAATTATAGTTTTTAGGTATAACATTTGTTATAGTATGTGTGGTTAATGTCTTTAGTGTAGCTTTTGTTTTAGTATTTTAAGATAGGATTTGTTTTGTGATTTTAGTGTTTTTATTTGTGTCATATTTTAAAGTAAGTGTTCTTTATAGTCTTTTAGTCATAAGTCATCAAATAAGTATTGAAAGACACTTTTCAATAAAATGATATTTTTAATATATGTAATGGATGCATTTTTGAGTTAATTTGACATCCCTAAGTTCATACTAAGAGAGGAAATATTGAGAACATTTAGTATGAGCACAAATAGGTGAGTAATAATAAATTATTATTGAAAGTGATTTGGTAAACAAATCACATAGAGATATTGAGAGATTGTAGGTTGTGTAAAATAGTGAGTTTTTAGAACAACTTAGCTATTATAGGAGAGTGGTTATAGGACAACTCCTATAAATGTGTAAGCCATATTATTATTTAATTTTGAATATAAATGACTGATTAAAAATAGAATTGTGTTTTGAGCCTTCATCTCTCATTGAATAAGAAGCATTTTCTATAAGGAGACCACCAAAGAGATTGAACATTAAGAGAGAGACTGCTTATAAATCTTTCCCCCACCCAAACGAAGTGAGGTTTGAGATTCTCCCAAGCCTTGGATATGTTTTGAACAACAAAATTGACTGCTATCTTAATAAGAATAATGGTGATGAGAATGTTGTGAAGACTAATCCCTTGTTAGGCCTTTTTGCCAAGAAAGAAGCCTTGAGAGATGCAATGTTGTAATAAGACTTTCCAAGCCTCATCCCCTTTTAGGATTATAATAATCCATTTGACACTAAGAGTGAGACCTTAGAGTTTAATGTTAATGATCCCAAGCCTACCAACCTCTTTAATTTGGCAACAAGTGGCCCAAGAGACTCTATGAAAACCATGATGACCCTTAGTATTGGCCCATAAAAAGTATCTTAGGAGTTTCTCAAGCTTGGCATAAGATTCACTAGAAGGGGCCCAATAGGATGAGTAGTAAACATGAGTAACAATGAGAACCTTAGAACAAATCTGAAACTTTCCAACTAGAGTCAAGGGTTTTGTGATCTAAATGGAAATTTTTTTCTCAACCCTCTGAACCACATAGGACCAAAACTCAAAAATCAAGGATCTAAAAGTAAAAGGAATGCCTAAGAACTTAAAATTCACTCTAGGGATAATCTATTACCATTTTTATCCCTCCAACCAAGGAGATTTGGGAGAGAGATTGGCGATAAGATCGCCATGACCAAGCTCATGATAGGTGGCCTGACAAAGGGCCAAAAGTTAGATAGTGTGATTAGAAGATTGAAAGAGGAATTTAAAAAGTTTGACTTATTATATGCCAAAAAAACCCTTTTAGAGAACTTCTAAAAATCATTCCTATACATATAATTATGTGTTAGATCAGTGAGACCTCTAACATTCCATGAATAAACATTCATTGAGAACCATCAAGATTCATATCATTTCTCTCTATAAGGTCTAAGAGGGATATAAACTAATTTAACATGGAACCAATAAGGAAAAAATCTCCAAGTTTGAAGGGTTGCCTCTTGTTTGGCACATAGTCCTCATCCACATAAGGTGAGGGGATACATGAGCACTGTAGAATAACCTTATAGTTGAGAATCATGATACTAAGTTCAGAGTCTAAAAAAGTCACTCTTGAAGGTGGCTATGAAAATGAATTTTTAGGAGAAGGAGATGGAGAAGAGACAAGATGAGAGACCACTTAAAGTGAGTAGGGGATAGGAGCTGGGGGTTTAACTTGTGAAGGCACAGGTGCCTTATTAGTAGAGATCAATGAGCTTTGACCTCCTATGGGCTGGTAAACAACTAAATGGAGTTTAGCATTACCACAAGATAAATTATTTTTCCTATTAGCAACTATCATCCACATGTCAAAATTCCAATACTGGGGTTTTGAGTCAGACCCACTTTTTTCTTGAGGAACAAAAGAAATGGGAAACATTAAAGGGCATTCTCTAATTATGTGGTCCCAATCCTGGCACCAAAAATAAGTGTTTGGGATGTTAATATACAACACACATTATGTGAAGTGATTATTACCCACTTATATCTCAATGGACTTCTTAAGGTATTTGTCTAAGTCTATTTCCACACAGACCCTTCTCTGAGGATGTGATGCATAGAAATTTGGTTGTTCATGGAAAATAAATGACCCCATAGGCTTAATAAGTTGGTAAAAAAAATTCCATAAAGGAAGAGGTAAGCCAAAAAATTCTATCCAAATTGAGATTTTAAGTTTGGCTTGTTTGGAGACCTGAATGTCTTAGGTCCAATGCGAGAAAACAACTAGTGTATTACAGATAAACCATGGGGCATGGTAAAAAATAGCTTTGTAGTGTTTGGGGTTTGTGAAATAAAATAGGAAGAAACCCTTGGTAAGGTTTTAGACCCCTTCTAGTTTCACACCATAGCCTTGCCAATGGTTATGAACTCACTGCTTTAATAGGCTCTCTACAGGGACTCGACCCATAAAATAAGTAACCAAAGTAAAGCTTTCAAAATAATTACAGGATTTATCAAACTTTGGTAAATCCAAAACAACATCAAGTACAGGGGTATTTGAGTTAGAACCAATAACTCATGGTATACCTTTGGAAAAAACTCTTGAGCTTGTTTTGATGTCATTATTTCTCAAGCTCCCATTGACTATCCCTACATCAAACAATGCAGGAATGTTAGTAATGACCATTTAATAAATGGAAAACAACACCACCCAAAGGATATAATGCCAGCCAAACTCATTACAATAAATGGATTATCAAAATAGAATTATTCATGCCTAGATCTATGGTAGATTAGTGGTGTGATAGATGGAGAGGAAATCCTAAAAGCTTGCAAACATTTATCACTTTGTATGACTCCCTTATCTCTAATTCCTTTGATGTCCCACCTTTTCGTTTAGGTTTTTCTTCATTTTCCATTTTGATCTTAAAGAATATAAAATACCAAATTACTAATAATTAGAAACCAACAAAATAAATTATACCCTTTCAAGGCTTATGGCTCTCACCATTACAAATTGATACTTTCCATCATAAGGATAGAGACAACTATCTAAAGATGTTTTCTATCTTAGACCTTTAAAAAATAAAAAATCAATGTTAGCAATAAAACTTAAACAAACAAAAAAAATCTCCATGTTCATGTAGAAAATTTGATTCAAACTTAACCCACCTCATAATAATTCCATGCCCAATATCCGATCTATGCACTTTATATACGCCTTATTTATTCTACTCTAGTGTCATTACTATTCATTAAATCACTTTTTTGCATTATTGTGTGGATTCACCCCAATTTTTTTTCCAAACACTCGAGATCGTCAATTTGATTATAATTTTTTCCCAAAATCATAACAATATATCTTAAATCATGGTTTTACAATGTATCATGTCAAAAAATTCACCAAGCACATCTTAAATCAATTTATCACTTTGTAACATCACTTTTAGTTAATTAATCCATGAAACCAAATAAATAATTGACTTTATCCAATCCTAGAAAAAATCATACTAGTTAATTAATGTTATATCCCAATTTCACCCTATGTTTTATAACCTTAGAATCCATGGATTAATATGGTTATCAGCTAATTATTATTGAGTTTATTTGAGATTTATGACATATACTAGTTATGGGACAGTGATATAATGTTTAGTCCACATGATGTGATAGTTGTAATTTCTTATTTTATACATTGTTGATGTATATTTATTAGTTTTGCATCATTGATTGATATATATGATGACTTAAAATAACTACCTACTTGTTGTGAGGTGGACGCAAGATTGATCCTTTCTTCAGAGCATGATGATGGAGATCATCATCAAAGAGGATGGAGTAGATGGGATGATTGGGGGATGACAAAGGAATTACTACTGACCCAAACTCACACACCAATAGTAGAATAACTTGTTAACTAGTTAGCTAGTTAGTATGGTTTTGAGTGCTTGAGTATTTATGTAGTGATCATATTTTATTTTATGCATTTAAATGAGTGATTTCATTATTTTATAGCTTATAGTTAGTTTTTAATGATGATTTCTTTATGATTGTTGTGTTTGTGCGACATTAGTACTTAGCAAACTAGTAATTAGTATTATTTAATGCATCTTTTTAAAGATAATTAAATACATTAAAATTAGTTTATAAAGTAGATTCAACAATAAAATTCATAAATATAACATCATAATGTTTGAAATATAGGTTTGGAAATTATTGTTATGTTAACATTTAATATATTGGCTAGTTTGGTCAAAACTGGTAATGACTTAGGCAATCCTCACTTTAAACTCATAAATAGACTTTTGATAAGTTAAAATGTTAATTTCCTATGTGGACTCTGATAATTAACATTTTAATGCTTGGATAATAACATATTTCTAATTGGTCTTGCAAAGTATTACTTAACATTGGCTTTGTTAATAATTGGCATGATTATCTAGTTTTTGCATGAACTCAACCTTCAAATAGAATCGTTTGATTTTTAATAATGATTATTATTTGGAAGCTTTTATGGAAATGATTTTTATAACTTAAATTGGACTTGATTAGTCTTTTGGTTATTTCAAGTTTTTGAGTTGGAACTAAAAATTACATGATTATGGCATTTAATTATAGAGTTCAGTTATTTCTAACCCAACATGCAAACTCATATTAACATTAGTCACTACTATTAATTTTTATGAGTAAAATGGCATGTAATGATAAGGGGAAAAATAGAATTAGAAGGATAAAGGTTTTAAGAAGGAAATATTTGAAGTTTTAAAAAAATAAAATAAAAATATATGGAGATAGAAGGAGAAGATACAAAGATAGAAGAAGCAGACATATTTGAGAGAGTTTTTCAATTCAAGAAGAGCAAGTGAATTCTTCTTTCAGGCAATTATATTACAAGGTTGGGTCAGTGGTTTAGTAATTTATATTTCGATGTGTAATATTATGTGAAAATGGATATGGGTTTTATATTTTTGTGATTGATAAATACACGACCAAGATTTTATTTGAAAACCATTTCAATATAAAAATCCTACAAATTGACTGTATGTGTTTTCCTAAATGAATAAAACAATGGTTTTTATATTGACCATCGAGCTACTTTAGTAATGAAGGTAGTATGCTCAGCCTCAAATAAAAACTCTATGAAAAATAATTAAAAATTTGTTAAATTATGGTAAATTTTGGAAATGGTTTATAACAACCACTGTATATACTATTATATAATAACAACTATTATACTTGTATAAACTTGTCGACTAAATAAAAATTTAAAATATATATATATATATATCCTAAGTTAGGACTATCATGTTAGGATATATATATATATATATATATATATATATATATATATATATCACAAGAAGTATGTATCAAAATACTTTAAGATCATTTGAGATAAACTCAAGTTTGCAATATGACTATATATATGTCTATGAAAAACTTGCAAACATATTTAAGAATTAAATGCTTTGGTCTATTGTTTAACTTAGTAAAGGTAGATTATTATTTTGGGCATACTTGTTTTCATATTTGGTGAATACCAATATAAACTTGGTTATGACTAGAACCAAGAATAGTTTTTAATTTAAACAATATGTTATTTGGTACATTTAAGTAATTATGGTCCTTGTTTAAAGTATACCCAGATGGTATGATCTTGTACATACCATGTTTTGTTATATATGTAATAACTAAATGTTTTAGATTCATTATATGCATTTGATGGATACAATGTAAGATTATGGTTATTTTCATACTTAGTATGTTCTCACTTATACTAATAGGAATAATCTAAATGAATTTTTAAGTTACATACTATGTTATATGTTATAATAGATCCCACATTGATGATGCTAAGTAGGTAGTGAGATGGACTCCACTAGTTTAGATAGCACCACCAATGTTGGATATAGATAATCCAATCAAGTGGTGTGTTATGAAATTGATCAATCCATGTGATCGTATGTTATTTTAAAAATTTGACCAAAGCAATATTAGATAGACATTGTCATTTCATATGTTTGATTTGCATATTATGAGATATCATATTAGAAACATATTTTTCTTTAAGATACACATCATGTAGTAGATATCTTAAAACACCTAGGGTACTAGCACTTCTCTCTAGATTCCCACACCATTACCATTTAGCTATCCATGAAGGGAGGGCCATTCCATGAGAGGGGATTATACGAGGGATCGATGGTCCGTGGTTGGTGTGGAAAAGTGCTCGGATGATGCTCTCCCTCCTCACTGTAGTACTTACTTGGAGACTACACTTGAGATTATTAGAGATACACGAGTTGGTTTGACTCAAGCTCAAAAAATCTTGGTATCTATTTATTTTATTTAGGTTGAATGCCTAATGGAAATGTAATTGTATTATATTTGTTATACTTGAATAATAGTTGTATAATTAGACCAATTGTGGTTGAGTCTTAATGTATTTACTTTCCTTGCAGTTGTAATATGTTATATTACATTCAGTATTAGAATTTAAAACTATTATTATTCTAAGTTATTGATAATTTAATGATTGGATAAGATATTAAGTATCACTATGGAATGAGTGAATGAATGTTAAGTAATTACTTTAAAAAAATACTGCATTATTCTAAGTAGAACTTGAGGGGTTGTAACATATGGTATTAGATCTTAGGACTGAACTCTAGAACTTAATGAGTTTACTAAAATTTTTGTATTCTTCTATTCAGTGAGAAAAAAGAATGGTGAAAATTAGAGCATTGGATGAGGGTCCTCTAAATGTCCATGCTAATAACCTTCCAAATGATCTTAACCTAATTACCACTAAACATTCAATAAAGTTGGATCAGATTCTCATAGCCATGAATGATACCAGGAATAGAATAAAAACCTTAGAATAAGAAGTTCATGACCAAGGTAAGGAATAACATTAGGAAGAACCTATTGACTACCCCATTGATCAGGAAAACCAATAGGATGCGAGTTCAGGTAGCTATAGAGTTGCCTAGGACATGAAAAAGGTGAGCCCACCTAAGTTTGATGGAACTATTCTAGGGGATAGAGCTAAAGCATGAATGATAGAGATGAAGAAGTATTTTGAGATTTGAAACTACTCTAAAGTCACTAAATTAGTTTGGGGAGCTTACTAGTTGGTTGGTGAGGCATCTACTTGGTGGGTCAATTAGAAGTTGGAAATGAACCTTAACTTGACCACCATAACTTGGGATCAATTTGTGATGTTTTTCAAGTCACAATGGCTACCACAACTTTATTTTTATTAGAAGTTCACATATTTATAGAATCTAAAACAAGGAGACTTATCATTGAATGAATATTGAGAGCAGTTCACCAAAATTTTGAAGTATGTACCTCAGTACCATGCTGATGAGAGGTTCGGAATCAAAAAGTTTATCATAGGATTAAAAACCTACATTGATGGTAAGGTAGATGTTCATAGACTTACTACCATGGACTAGGTCTTCAAGAAAGTGGTGAAGTAGGAACAGAAGTTGAAGTCTCTTGTACTAGTTAGAGAAAATTTCAAGAAAAAGTTTAGAAGTTCTACGCCAACTTTTAAGAAGAAGAACTAGAAGTAAAAGAGGGGAGACTCTAAGGGGAAGTCCAAGAACCAGAATGCCAAATTCAATAGTGGATCCAACAATAATAAACTAAGCAATCGATTCAAAGGCAATTTAAAGGGAAACCCACAAATGAATAGGAAAGGTCCACTTGGAGATTGTTTCAATTACAAAGGAGACCATTATGCTTGTGAATGCACTCAGGACAAGTCAAAGAACAAAGGTCCTAATTCTTAGTAGGTTAATTTTCAACAACATATTCATGCAAAAATTGATAATCAACAAGCTAAATTTCAAGCATCACCCATAAAGCTATCATGCATTTTATTTGAATGTTTAATTACTATTTTGATAGATATAGGGGATACTAAATGTTTTATAGCTCTTAGAATGATTAGTAAGTTTCTTAAAAAAGATGGATATATGACAAATGCATGGTCAGTATAGTATGGGAATGACTCAAAAGTCATGGTTGATAGGTGTCTAGTTGAACTAGTGATTAGGTTGCCTAAATTTACAACTCTTTTGGATATGTATGTAACACCACTAGGGTCATATGACATGATCCTAGGAGTAAACTATCCTATTAATAACAAGGCCAAGGTTGATTCATATTTAAATAATGTTGAGTGTCTTGATGATTTTGGAGATCAAACATACATTTAGGGTGAAAAGAGAGAGTTGAGGCTCAGGTAAATTTTTGTAATGCAACTTAAGAGGGCTTAAGCAAAAGGGTGCCAAGCATTTATCATCAAGATAAATAAAATGGAGGAACCTAAGGAACCATATCTCAAGGATTATCCATTTCTTAGAGATTTTCATGATGTGTTTCTAAAAAATTACCAAATTTGCCTCCTAAATGTGAGTTTGATTTATCTATTGACATCATACCTAGATCATAATTATAGTCTAAGGCCTTGTATATAATGACAACCATTGAATTGGTTGAATTGAAAGCTCAACTCCAAGAATTATTGTGCAAGGGGTTGATTAGGCCTAGTGTGTCACCATGGGGTGCACTGGTTGTTTTTGTGAGGAAGAAGGATGGTACTCATCGACTTTGCATTAATTACAAAATGTTGAATAAGGTAACTATTAAAAACATGTATCCACTACCTTGTATCGATGACCTTTTTGATCAAATATGGGGAGTAATGGTATTTTATAAGATATAACTTAGAAAAAGATATCATCAATTAAGGATTTAGGATGATGATATTTTGAAAATAGATTTTAGAACTTGTTATGGCCATTATGAGTTCACAGTGTTACCCTTTGTGTTGACTAATACACCAAAAAAATTCATGAATCTCATGAATAGTGTGTTCAGAGATTATTTAGATCATTTTGTTTTGGTCTTTTTGGATGACATTATTATATTATAAGAATGAAGAGGAACATCTATAACATCTAGAACTGGTTCTACAATGGTTGTGGAAGCACAAGATATAGGGCAAGTTATCCAAGTGTGCATTTTTCCAAGAGAGAGTAAAATATCTAGGACATATTATTTATGTAGATGGTATTTTTGTAGATTCAACTAAGATAAGAGCCATTATGGAGTGGTTAGATCTAAGAAATGTGTATGAGATAAGGATTTTTATGGGATTAACAAGCTATTATTGGAATTTTGTTTTGAAAATTTCCCAGATAGATAATCTAATTACCTCCTTGCAATTGAAGAAACAAAAGTTTGTCTGGTCAGAGACGTGTGAAGTAGATTTTTAAGAATTGAAAAGAAGACTTACTTCAACACTAGTTTTGAGAGTTTTTGATCCTAATGGTCATTTTTCAATGATCACAAATGCATCAAGAGAGGGTCTAGGTGGAGTCCTTATGTAGCTGTTGACCAAATTTTGGCCCTTTAGGCCAAAATTTGGCACCCCTATTTGAAAAATTAGCCGCATAAATCTATACCTTTGGCTAGGTCAAGTATACAGGTTTCATTTGGAAGAAGTGTTCTATACAAATCTTGAAACAAATGTACAAGTCTAGTTCTTATAAAAAGTTTGGTTTTGGTATTTTTTTAAGCCTTTGCATAGTAGTCCTTTTGGGTCTTTTCTTTTTAACTAAAGTGTTAATTTTTTGAGCTTTTCATTCAGCCAAAGTGCCAAATTCTTTTAGACAATTTTTCTGAGATAAATTTCCCAAAGATGAATATTAATTCCTTCAAGAAAATTATTCAAACAATTTCCCTAAAGTATCTTTTCAAGTTGAAGGGGTCATTTTCAAATTTTCCAAAGGGCACTTCAACATTTATAAAGGGCATCTCCATCTTTCTGAAAAGGTCATTTTCAAATTTTTTGAAGGGGTCACTTCAAATTTTCTAAAGGGACATTTAAAAAAATCCAAAAGGTACTTTATAAAAAATATAAAGGATATATTTGTAGGAAGGTGGACCAAACATAAGTTTCAAAAGGTGCATCCCAATATTTTTGAAGGGTATTTTTCAAGCAGGGTACCCTATTCAAAATCTTGAAGGGGAAGACCCGATGAAAAGAGCCAAATAAATTCTCTTAGGAGAAAATTCCAAAATAAATGCACGAAGGATTTTATTCAAGAAAAAAACTTGAAGGAATTTGTTTGGGAAAATTTTCTGTAGAAATTGTCAAAAGTAAAAAGCCAAAGGAATTCTTTTGGGAAAAGTGGCTGAGACAAATCTTCTTGAAGGACACCTCTGAAGCCAAGTTTCCCAAATAGTTATTCAAAGGATATCTTGAAAGGAAGTGTCCCACACATTGATTTAGATGGCACTTTCCATAGTTAAATAACACTTAGTAAAAGTTTGAAAGAAACTTATGCTCGAGGGAATGTTCTGAATGAGTAAGGAAGGTGATGGCCCCATAAACATCAATTTAAAACTATGAAAAATAGCCATTGGAGTCAAAAATACTTGGTAGGAACCTGAGAACAAATATAGAGGTAATAAATGGCAAGATCCTGAGCATCTAGTGTAGACAAAACAAGTAAAAAAATAGATAGGTCAATGATTTGAGTTATTGCTGGTAACTAACCAAATCAAGGAGCTTCCATGAAATTGACAAACATAGGTATCCAAAAGGTATCTATCAATTAGGAGGATAATTTTATAAATATTTCCATGAGTTCCATTTTCTTTGAATAGTCCTATGTGTTGACTCTCCTATTTTCAGTTTTAAACGTTCATGGATGGTCTTTGATGGAGGCATTTTTTTGTGCTAATTTTGAAGGTTTTATGCCACTTTTCACCATTCTTATGACTTGTTTCAGACAAGTAGACCTCCTAACATGAAATTACTCACCTCACCTCTCTTCCACATGCAATTGTAACTAATTTTAACTTGGTGACACCTGTCCAAGTGACTCTTAGACTTCCCTTCTCTCTATCTTCTCATTTCTTCTATAAATTTTGGCCTTTTGGCCATTGTTTGCATCTCTCCACTTGGGTATGGTGAAGCCTTGCCAAAATTTTATCTTAAATCAATAAATATATCTATTTTTTAACTCATTCAAGAATTATCTAAGTGTATGTGATGGTTATTGTCTTGTTCAAGTGTATCTTAGCTTACCTTCACATGTCAATTTTCCTAGTACCTTGTGAGTTCAAAGACATAATTCTCTTTGCAGGTTAGCAAGAAGTGTCAAATGGAGTTGTAAGTGTAGTGAATAGATTTTATAATAGTGTGTCTTAAAATTCCTATTATCTAAGTCTTCATATCCTAAGTTAATTTTAAGACCCCATGTTGAAACATTGATGTAATAAGGTGGTTGTTATTGGATGTAGTGTATGTTAGGCTTCTCTTGGTTCAAAGTACATGTCAAGAGTGTGAGTAGAGAAGACATTTGGTGCATCACCTCCATTAGAATAGGTTTTATTGTCATGTTATTCTTAACCCTTTTCATCCTCCCCCTAAGTTGTTAGTATTAGGAACATGAGCTTCAACAATGCATCAAGGGAAGCTATCCCTTAATATAGAGATCCACCTCTTAATAGAGATACCTGAAAACTTGAGGTGGTTCCATTATTTCACTTGAGTGAGGAAAATATTCTCCCATCTCCTCATTAAGTACAAGTTCAAGTGATAATAGTTTTTGGCATGCTCGGTGTGACTATTGAGTACATTCCTTGAGGAGTTTTGGTGTTCTCCTCAAGACATCAACCTTTGGAGGCAATTCTAACAAACATCAATGGTAAATCCATGTACATATCTACTAGTTGAGCAGCCTAGGTATACCAATTAAAGTTTTCTTCTTGTTCCATACTCTTTTGTGAAGTGATTCATGGAGATTTATGAGTTTGAGCTTGTTTTAACACAAGCTAAGGAGTTATGTCCATCTTTGCCTCTTCCCCTTGATTATGAGAAGGTTCTTGTCCAGCCTTGTCATGATCCTCATTAAGCATATGCTGCCAATGACCAAACCTATCAAGTTTTTTCTCCATCTATCCCACCTAGTTAACCTATCAAGTTTCAAAAGAACTCTCCTTGGTTACCAAGAATATATGTTAGACCTTGACACTAGGTGTGGTTGTGGTCAAATTATCCCTAGAGTTTATGTCAAGAGTATGAGGGAAGCTTTGGAGCAAGTTAAAAATGAATGGATACCTATAGAGAAAGATAGTTGGCCATGTATTTATAATGATATGCTTAATATTTGTGGTTTGATCTTCCACCTAGAAGAAAGGTTGAGAACTTATGAACAACCTCTATCTAGGCAACCTCAAGGTGTCCCAAATTCTTTGTCCTTTCCCCAAAACTTTTCCTCTTGGAAACCCATTCAAGAAACTAACCAAGAGAAGGAAGATATCATGATGGAGTAGGATGGTACAATTGGGGAACATTGTGAAGAAGAAAAAATGAGTTTTGAAGCTCACCTTGAAATGAAAATTGAGTTGGCAAATTAGATGTGGATGAAACCTATCATAATAGCTGAAGGTAAACTATCTAAACCCATTTATCCAAATTAGAATCAAAGTGCCAACCCCAAGGAAACTACAGGTTTCCTAGACATATTTTTCACCCATTCATCAACCTCTCAATCCCATAAAGCTATCCTTGAACCCACCTTCCCTAGATGGAAATATGTGATGGCAACCCATGACAAAAAGAACAAGTCATGTTCAAATGGAGACATTTTTAGGGAAGAGGCTTTTGGAGCCATTCAACTCCCTCCCTCCCCTCCTTAAGAAGCCATTGAAAACATCCTTCCAACCCTTCCAACTAATGAAGTTCCCTTCCTAATGTTGGAAATTGTCTTGCTACTTGGTAATCCCCTTTAGTCAAGCTCCCTATTTTTTAAGTGCCTGAGGTTGATGTCACTAAGAGGGAGGATGAGATTAAAATATTAGATTGGATTGAGGATGAATAAGGGTTGAGTAATGGTGAGGAGAAGTTAGGTCATGAGGACATGAAATAAGATTCTCCTTGTGTTAGAAAAGATGCCTTGGAACAAGTTCTATTGGACTCTAAGGAAGAAGAAGAAATGGCCTTTTTTGTCTCTCCTTTTTGTGATCCAAGATAGCCAAAAGATAATGACCTATGTCAAATATTTAAGAGTATATGTAATGAAGTTGAAGCTCTCAAAGGACCTACAAATCCCATTGACCTGACCAGTCATAATAATCAAGAAGATGTGGCTCAAAAGTAGGACATGTGGTAGATTTACATGCAAATGTTCCAAGAGTATGAGGAGGAGGAAAAGACCAAGATCCTAGATAAGCAATCTCAAGATGAGAGAGAATAGAATCATGTTGAAGAGTAGCATCATGAAGAGAACCTGGATCATAGTAGAGCAATCTATGATGATTTTAGGCCTTTGGAGAGTGACTTGGAGCTTGTCTCTACATCCACCTATACAACCACCTCCAACAACTTCCATGAAGAATGTCAACAAGAAACACATTCAAATGGTTCTGATACAATGATCCTTGAGGAATTTTAAGAGATTATGAGAATGGAAAAGGATGATCAAATATTTCAAAGAGAGATAAACTTGTAAAAAACTATCCCATTTATGGATTTTTATATTTGTCATGACAAGATGAAGGGACAATAGTTTGAGGCATGATTTGAGGTTCAAGAGGACCTCGCCTACTTTGAAAATACATGGGAGATGGCTCCATTGAATGATGAAAAAAGATATAGATCAAAGAGGAAGCAAGAGGCATCTAACACCCCAACTAAGAAGGATCATGCCTTGTACCCTCACTCATCTAGTGAGGAAGGAGACCTAAGATACTTCCCTTTTGATTTAAAAAGGGAGGTATAATCAAGAGCAATATACATATTTGTTTCCTTTTTGTTGTGTTTTGTTTTTCCTAAGTGCTAAGTAACACATGTGTGTTTGCTTTAGTCTTTGTTATGTATCTTTTTCATTTGTGTGTTTGAGGTAGTCAATGGTTGTCTTATTGACCAAAAATTTAGTCAATGATCAAGGTCTCTTGTTTATTTCAATCCTTAAATGACTCCATGCCCAATGGACTAATTAGGCTACTAGTCTGATTAGTATAACAAGCATACTACCCCTATGAGTCACTAATTTATTTACCAAATTTTGGCCCTTTAGGCCAAAATTGGGCACCCTTGTTTGAAAACTTAGCTGCCTAAGTCTATACCTTTGGCTAGGTCCAATATGCAGGTTTCCTTCAGAAGAAGTGTTCTATACAAAGCCTACAATAGATGTAAAAGTTCAATTCTTCTTAAAAGTTTAGTTTTGGTCTTTTTATAAGCTTTTACATAGTAATCCTTTTGAGTCTTTTATTTTCAACTAAAGTGTTCTTTTTTTGAACTTTTCATTCAGCCAAAGTGCCAAATTCTTTCAGACAATTTGTCTGAGATAAATTTCTCAATGACAATGATTAATTCCTTCGAGAAAATTATTGAAAAAATTTCCTTGAAGCATATTTTCAAGTTAAAGGGGTCATTTGTAAATTTTTTGAAGGGCACCTCCATCTTTTTGAAAAGGTCATTTTCAAATTTTTGGAAGGGGTCACTTCAACTTTTTTGAAGGGATGTTTTTACAAAGCTAAAAAGTACTTTACAAAAAATCTAAAGGGTATTTTTACAGGAAGGCAGACCAAATAGAAATTTTGAAAGGTGCATCCCAATCTTTCCAAAGGGTATTTTTTAAATAGGGTGCCCTATTCAAAATCTCAAAGGTGAAGACCTGGTGCAAAGAGTTGAACGAATTTTCTCAGGAGAAAATGCCAAAACAAATGCCCGAAGGATTTTCTTTGGGAAAAAAACCCAAAGGAATTTGTTCAAGAAAATTGTTTGTATAAATTATTAAAAGCAAAAATCTGAAGGAATTCTTTCAAGAAAATTGACCGAGACAAATCTCCCTGAAGGACACCTCTGAAGCCAATTACCCCAAATAGTTCTCCAAAGGATATATTTTAAAGAAGTGTCTCACACATTAATTTGTAGGGCACTTTCCATGATTTAGAGGGCACTTTACATAGTTAAAGAACACTTGGCAAAAGTCTGAGGGAATGGTCTGAATGAATAAGGAAGGTGATGACCCCAGAAATGTCAATTTAAAACTACAAAAAATAGCCATTGGAGTCAAAAAGACTTAGCGGGAACCTGAGAGAAAATATAGAGGTAAAAAATGACAAGATCCTGAGCATCTGCTGTAGACAAAACAAATGAAAAATAGATAGGTTGACGGTTCAAGTTATTGATGGAAACTGACCAAATCAAGTAGCTTCCATGAAATCGATAAACATAGGTGTCCAAAAAATAGCTATCATTTTGGAGGATCACTTTTTAACTATCACCATGAGTTATATTTCCTTTAAATAGTGTTATGTGTCGACTCTCCTATTTTCAATTTCAAATGTTTATGGATGGTCTTTAATGGAGGCAGTTACCTGTGTTAATTCTGAAGGTTTTATGCCACTTTTCACCATTCTTATGACTTGTTTCAGGTAAGTAGACCTCTTGATATGGCATGAATCACCTCACATCTCTCCTACATGCAATTGTAACTAATTTTCACTTAGTGACACATGTCCAAGTGACTCTTGGACTTTTCTTCTCTCTATCTTCTCATTTTTAAAAATATATTCTAGCCTTTTGGCCATTTTTTATATCTCTTCACTTGGGTATGGTGAAGTCCTACCAAAATTTTGTCTTGAATCAATAAAGACAGCTATTTTTTACCTCATTCAAGAATTCTCTAAGTGTATGTGATGGTTATTGTCTTGTGCAAGTGTATCTTAGCTTACCTTCACATGTCAATTTTCATAGTACCTTGTGAGTTCAAAGAATTCTCTTTGTAGGTCAACAAGAAGTGTCAAATGGAGTTGTAGGTGTAGTGAATAGCTTTTCTAACAGTGTGTCTTAGAATGGCTATTGTCTAAGTCTTCCTATCCTAAGTCAATTCCAAGACTTAGATGTTAAAATATTAGAATGGCTATTTTCTGTGTCTTAGATGTTAAAATATTGATGCAATAAGGTGGTTGTTATTGGATGCAATGTATGTTAGACTTCTCTTGGTTCAAATTACATGTCAAAAGTGTGAGTAGAGAAAACATTTGGTGCATCACCTCTAGTAGAATAGGTTTAATTTTCATGATAATCTTAACCCTTTTCATCCTCCACCTATGTTGTTAGTATTAGGAGCATGAGCTTCAACAATGCATCAAGGGGAGATAGCCCCTAATCTAGAGATCCACCTCCTAATAGGGATACACATAACCCTGAAGTGGTTCCATTTTTTCACTTGAGTGAGGAGAAAATTATCCCATCTCCTCATTAGGTGCAAGTTCAAGTGACAATAGTAGGATGGTGCAATAGTGGCTTTTGAATTAAGGAAGCTAAAAAATTATAAGGTGAATTATTCCCCTCATGATATTGAACTTGTAACAACTGTTCATGCTTTTCAAGTGTAGAGACATTATTTGTTAGATTAACCATTTGAACAGAAGACTGATAACTTGGGACTCAAATACATATTCACTTAACCAAATTTGAATTCTCATCAAAGATGTTGGATAGAGTTTATTTTTGACTATGACTTTGATATCAATTACATCAAAGGTAAAGAGAATAGAGCAGCTGATGTTTTGAGTCATAGAAAGTACATAACAACTATAGCTACTATTAAGAGTAATTTTCGAGATCATGTGGTTAATTTCTCACTAGGAGACGAATTCTATGACTAGGTCATAAAAGTAATGTCTGAGAATGCTTAGAATCCTTGGTATAAAGGATTTAGTTTTGAGAGTGATGGCCTTATATGTTTTAATAGAAAGATGCATGTGCCAAATTGAGAGAATTTATAGAGCAAAATGTTAAAGGAGTTACACAATGCCCCATATTTAGGACATCTAAGAGTAACTAAGCTCATGGTAGAGCTTAAACCTCTATATTTTTGAAAGAGAATCAAGAAATATGTGACATATTTTATGTCACTTTATTTAGAATGTCAGCGAGTGAAAGTTGAACATGTGTGTCCAGATAGGTTGTTATATCTGAATGATATACCAGAATGGAAGTGGTAAGTGATTAGTATGGAATTTATCCAAGGTTTTCCAATGTCATGGAGGATACATGATATGATCTTGGTAGTTGTTGACAAACTAACCAAGGTGCCTCATTTCATACCAAGTAATTTGACAGATGATGCACCTACCCTTATGAAAAGGTTCATAAAGGAAGTGTATAAGTTACATGAATTCTCAAAGATTATTTTAGATCATGATCTTAAGATGAATTTTAGGTTTTGGGTACTTTGAACTCAGCTTTGGATACACAACTAAATTTTAGCACTGCATATCACCTAGAAATGGATGGTCAAACTAAGTGAGTTAATTAGGTGTTAGAAGATCTTCTAAGTATGTATTGTATGGATCAACAATACAAATGGGAAGATTATCTTCTATTAGTTGAGTTTGCATATAACTCATATCAATCAACTTTGAATATGACACTATTTGAGGCACTATACGGAAGGAGGTCCAAGACACTAATCAGTTTGGATAGGTTAGAGCATAGGGTAGTCTTTGGGCCTAAGATACTTTCAGAAATATAAGATCAAGTCAGATTAATCAAGTATAGATTGGTTGAGGTCAATGATAGATAAAAGAGTTATGATTATCTAAAGAAAATAGATAGGTGGTTTTTATTGGTGATAAAGTGTTCTTATGGGTTAAACCACAAAAGAGCTTGATTAAATTCAAAAAATCAATGAAATTATCACAAAGATATGTGGAGATTTTT
The DNA here is from genome assembly GCA_037957365.1 of Torreya grandis. Taxonomy (NCBI): domain Eukaryota; kingdom Viridiplantae; phylum Streptophyta; class Pinopsida; order Cupressales; family Taxaceae; genus Torreya; species Torreya grandis. The sequence goes on from JARHVA010000134.1 coordinate 7,245,921, forward strand.
GGAGTGTTATAAATGGTCAATATTGTAGCATATAGACTTGTATTGCCACCAGCCCTAGCTATATTACATAATGTTTTCCATGCATCTTATCTTAAAAAGTATATAGTTGATCCTTCACATGTTTTGGATTGGAATGTTTTACAAGTTTTGGATCCTACGGTGGTCATGGTAGGACCAATCAAATTAATTGACACTCACAAACTTCATTTACGTAATAAAGAGGTATCATAGTGTAATGTCTTATGGGATCAATACTTTGAGGATAGTGCTACTTGGGAAGACTATGATGAGTTCTACAAGTTGTTTCCATATTTGTTTGCATGATTTGATACTTGATACTATGTTTTTATTTTTGTTAAAATCTTTTGATATTCAAAACTATTATTTGAATATGTGTCATCGAGATGATGACCAGTTTTAGTGGGGAAGCATGTTACATCTTGATTTCACCCTATGTTTTATAACCTTATAATTCATGTATTAATATGGTTATCATCTGATTGTTATTACTTTGATTAACTTTATGGTATATACTGGTTATGAGATAGTGATATGTTGTTTATTTTACATGATGTGATGGTTGTACTTTCTTATTATGTACATTGTGGATGTATATTTGTTAGTTTTACATCATTGGTTGATATATATGATGACTCAGACTAACTACCTACTTATTATGAGGTGGATGCAAAATTAATTCTTCCCTCAGAGTATGATGAGGGAGAGCATCATCAGAGAGGATGGAGTAGATTGGAAAATTAGGGGATGACAAAAGAATTGCTAATGACCCAAACTTACACACCATAGTAGAATACCTTGTTACCTAGTTAGCTGGTTAGTATGGTTTTGAGTGCTTGAGTATTTATGCAGTGATCATATTTTAGTTTATGTATTTAAATGAGTGATTTCATTATTTTATTGCTTATAGTTAGTTTTTAATGATGATTTCTTTATGATTGTTGTGTTTGTGTGACATTAGTACTTAGCAAACTAGTAATTAGTATTATTTAATGCATCTTTTTAAAGACAATTAAATACATTGAAATTAGTCTATAAAGTAGATTCAACAAGTAAATTCATAAATATAACATCATAATGTTTGAAATATAGGTTTGGAAATTATTGTTATGTTAACATATAATATATTGCCTAGTTTGGTCAAAACTGGTAATGACTTAGGCAATCCTCAATTCAAACTCATAAATAGACTTTTGCTAAATTAAAATATTGATTTCCTATGTGAACTATCCTAATTAAAATTTTAATACTTAGATAATAACATATTTATAATTGGTCTTGCAAAGTATTAGTTAACATTGGCTTTGCTAATAATTGCCATGATTATCTAGTTTTTGCATGAAGTCAACATTCGAATAGAATGTTTTGATATTTAATAAATGATTATTATTTGGAAGCTTCGATGGAAAGGATTTTTATAACTTTAATTTGAATTGAGTAGTCTTTTTTTGATCTCGAGTTTTTGAGTTAGAATTTAGAATTGCATGAATATGGCATTTAACTATAGAGTTTGGTTATTTTAAACTCAACATGCAAACTTGGATTAACATTAATCACTACCATTGATTTTTATAAGTAAAATGGAATGAAAAGAGAAGGGGCACAACATGATTGGAAAGAGAAAGGTTTTAAGAAGGAAATATTTGAAGTTTAAAAAAAGAAAATAAAAATATAGAGATAGAAGGAGGAGATACAGAGATAGAAGAAGCATGCATATTTGAAAGAGTTTTTCAAAGCAAGAAGAGTAGGCGAGTTCTTCTTTCAGGCAATTATCTTATAAGGTTGGTTATGTAATTTATATTATGTGTGTAATATTATGTGAAATTGGATATAGATTTTATATATTCTATGATTGATATATACAAATCCATGATTTTATTTGAAAACCAATTCAATATAAAAACCCAATGAATTGATTGTATGTATTTTCCTAAATGAATAAAACAATGGTTTTTATATTGACCATCGAGCCACTCTAGTAATGAAGGTATCAAATTCAGCCCCAAATAAAAACTCTATGAAAAATAATTAAAAATTTGTTTAATTATGGAAATGGTTTATAAAAACAACTGTATATATTGTTATCTAATAACAACTGTGTATACTTTTATAAACTAGTCAACTAAATAAAAAGGTTTAAAATAGTAATGAGTAAAATATATATATGTATATATTTAAATATACATTTGTGTAATATGGTCAAACACCATACTCTGAGAATTGAGTCTTTTTACCTTAGTCTTCCACAGTTAACAAGCCAAGTAGCAGCTGAGTATAAGTTTTTTTTAGATATCTATTTTTTTATGGAAGGTGTGACGTCTTTGATGGAATCTTAAATCCTTACTTGAAATTTTGGGATTTCAAAGTAAATGATTTGTCACATATAGTATTCAGTCCTAAGTCTAAATAAGTTATATTTCATATAATAATGGTTTGTGCCCTTGTTTAATATATTTGACTAAAAACTATGTATTCATTTGTAATCAAACATCTATCTTAAATATAAAAATACAAGCAAGTAGTATAATATATATCAATATGATTGGGTTCTTCTAGAGTATATAGACTATGCACTTATTTGTGTAACAAACTTATAATGGACCCAATCATGAGAATAGTTTACCTTGATTTGAAAATTATTTCCGAACAAGATAATTTGAACCTAGGTAATAAACTTGAGATATATTAAAGAATGTCAATACGATCACAAGTATTTAAGAACATAGTTTGTATAACGTTCAAAAACTTGATTTGAGGAACTATGTGTATAGTACCCTGTTGGCTTAGTTAAGAAAGATATGTTATGAACAAAGATCTAAAAGTAATTAAAAAATTAAAAAGAAATGAAATATGATTCTTGTCTTATTTCATTTGGAAAACAATATTGCTCAGCTGAGTAAATAATCTTGAATTAGTTTGTTGAAAATGAAAAATACAAGCTTGATTGATTATGCATTGTTAAAGGATGGAATTGAGATCCTAGAGTGATAGACATATTGGTTTATTTGATGATTTCATATGTTAGATGAATTTATAAACCCTGTATTTAATTAAATAAGCAAGTACAATGGGTTTCATTTAAATAAGGAGTTTACATTCTTAAGTGTGTTTAAAGATAGATATTTAGATAAATCATATATACGTATATATAAAATATTTATATATAAGTATATATCACAAGAATTATGTATCAAAATACTTTAAGATCATTTGAGGTAAACTCAACTTTGCAATATGACTGTATATATGTCTATGAAAAACTTGCAAACAAATTTATAAATTAAATGCTTTGGTCTGTTGTTTAACTTAGTAAAGGCAAATTATTATTTTGGGCATACTTGCTTTCATATTTGGTGAATACCGATATAAACTTGGTTGTGACTAGAGCCAAGAATAGTTGTAAATTTAAACATTATGTTACTTGTGACATTTAAGTCATTATGGTCCTTGTTTAAAGCGTACTTGGATGGTATGATCTTGTATGGATTGTATTTTGTTATATATGTAATAATAGCATATTTTAGATTCATTATATGCATTTGCTGGACAAAATGTATGATTATTTACATACTTAGTATGTTCTCACTTCTGATAATAGGAATAATCTGAATGAATCTTTAATTTATATACTATGATATATGTTATAATAGATCCCACATTGATGATGCTAAGTAGGTAGTGAGACGGACTTCACTAGCCTATATAGCACCACCAATGCTGGATGTAGATAATCTGATCAAGTGGTATGTTATGAAATTAACCGATCTATATGATCGTATGTTATTTAAAAATTTTAGTCAAAGTAATGTTAGATAGACATTATCATTTCATATGTTTGATTTATATGTTGTGTGATATCATGTTAGAAATTTATTTTTATTTATGGTACACATCATGTAGTATAAATATTACAGCACAAAGGGTACTAATACATCTCTGTAGATTCTCACACCATTACCATCTACCTATATGTAAAGGGAGGACCATTACCTCATAGGGGATTGCGTGGAGGATCAATGGTCCATGGTTGGTGTAGAAAAGCATTTAGGTGATACTTTCTCTCTCTCCACTACAATAATTATTTGGAGACTACACTTGAGATTATCAAAGATACATGAGTTAGTTCGACTTGAGCTCTAGAGAGCTTTGTATTTATTTATTATATTGAATTTGAATTCTTAATGGAAATGTAATTGTATTATATTTGTTATATTTGAACAATAATTATTATATTATTGGACCAGTCATGGCTGAGTCTTAATGTATTTACTTTCTTTGTAATTGTAATATGTTATATTGCATTCAATATTAGAATTTGGAACTATTATTATTCTAAGTTATTGATAATTTAATGATTGGCTAAGTTGTTAAGTATCAATATGGAATGAGTGAATGAATGTTAATTAATTAATTTAAAAAATAAAATTACTGCATTATTCTAAGTAAAACTTGAGGGGTTGTAATAGTTAACTAATCTCATCAATAATGGAAAATTATAAAATACACAATTAATATTTTCCCTAAATCAAAAAATGATATTTTTCATCTCAAACTTGTAATGTCATCAAAGGACCCACTTGTAAATTTAAAAATATTATTTCAAAGTCAAAGTGTCCTTCTCAAGGCAAATTGAATGCAAGGAGAAAAGTGTGCAAGTAAGGTTTATGACATGTAACTACACACACGAAATTTTCACGAGTGTATTTCCTTATATTATCTTACACACTCGACACATGGCATAAATGAGATGTGGGACCTCTTCTTGTTCACTAATATAGATATTCCTATAATGGTACACAATCACTCAAAAACTCTATAAATTGAGGGGTCATCCTCCATTCTCAACAAGCTTATTCATGTAATAAAGTGTTGCCTAATTATTCAACAAAGCTTCAATCTACATCCTTATTCATCACATGTAATCATATATTTTCAAGGGGGTTATGGTGTCTGTTTGATTAAACACATCCACCAAGAATTGCAATTTCATAACTTCTGAGCACATCCAAATTTGCTGAGAGGAAATTAAATGTATAACTAGTATTATTTTACAATTGTAATTGCATTCATTTTATCTTACCCAATTTGAGTACACATGCTTCGATTAGTTATATATTTCATTTTGATTTTGATTTATATTAACCAAAATTAATATTTGTTTCATGATTCTACATATGGCACATCTAGTGGGAGAATTTATACCCATAATCCCCTTTTAAGTCACCTAATCCTAATAAGCCAATCATTCTACATTGTTCTAGCTAAAATTTCTCCAATTTTTTTCAAAAATCATTAAAATTTTTGTTCCTAGATTCTTAGTGAAATCATCTTGTATATTGGCAGACTCATTTGCAAAAATAATATAATAGACCTAGTAATTGGTGGAATTGTAGTTAGTAAAAAACATTATTTTAAAACTTTAGTGGAAACATGTTGTCTTTTAGAAAAAAATGTCTTTTTTTTAGTAGTGGTGGAATCATCCCATGTTTTGGTAAAATCATTCAGATTTTGGTGGAATCATCTATGTTTTCTCATAGTTTATGTTTGTAGAATGGTAGAATCTTCTTCATTTCTATGAATCATTTAAATTATGGCAAAATCATTCATGCTTTAGTGGAATTATCTCTATTTTTTCAACAATCTATGTTTTTAGATTGGTGAAATCATCTTAATTTTGACAAAATCATTCTGATTTTGGTAGAATCATTTTTTATGATAGTCTATGTTTACAACTTGGAAAAATCATCTTCATTTCAAAAAAATCATTCATATTTAAGTAGATTTGTCTCCATTAAAAAAAAAAATCTATGTTTGTAGAGTGACAAAATCATTTATATTTCAACAAAATGATTTTTTATTTTTTGACTATGTTTTTCAATAGAGTGGAATATCATGAAATTGATATGATTTCAATGGAATCATTGGCAATTTATGATCTAATAAGTGTTTTGAGGATTTTATGTTTATCAAAGTTATACCAAACAAAATATTAATCTATTATTTATAGGTTTTTATCTATTAAAGTATTAAATAAACCAAATAACTCTCATGCTTCTTTTTGAGCTCAAGAATTGAACACACATTTCAATTTGGGCATTAAAAACTTGTTTGTTTTGTTGCTTTCATTTGATTGTGCATGTTTTTACAATCTAATTTCATGTATGCTCTTCCCTTACATCATGATGTGATTCCTAAGAATTATAAATGACTTAGATTGATTAATTTTACCCCCAACATATGATACAAATGTTCTTCCCTTGTACCTTTAGGCGATCTTGAGAATAAAATATAGTGCAGGTCTCTTTTATTTTGGTTGTATGACTTGAAATTCGATTACCAAGTGTGGGTATTTAGGATTAAATGACTAAGATTTCATCCCTTAGCATTAAGACCAATCTCATGTTTCAATGGGGTATAAAAACTGAGGGAGGAGCTATCATTATTGTCCAAGTGGTTACATGTTTTAAGCACACTGTGAAGTGGGAATTTTATGCTCCAATATATAGGCCCTAGACAACACCCCTCAAGGATTGATTTTTTGTTGGCACCCTAATGAAATCCTATAGATGGATTAGGTACTAAGGGACTAAACCCTCTCACATAGCCCACTAATCAACCTCTTCCATGGACTTGGGCCCCATCGTACCATGAACTATATAGGGGACATATCTAGAAAATCTTGTTTATACCTAGCTTAAGAACCCTCAATGGTAAACAACTTTAAGCATAGGGGAAATAACATCCTCATATATTACTCACCATATATAGGTATAGATTAAGGGTAAGGAGACCAACCTACTCATCACTTTATCGATGTAGATTGGTATGATATTAGTTGAGTTGCACACCTTTTATACTATGCATAGGGCTTGTCATTTGGGTGCCTCTGTTTGATTATTGTCAAGACTCATATTGATTATAAACCTTATACATCTTCAAACAAAACCAAACCCATAAAAATTCAAATGCTAATTATCCAAATCCAAAGTCAAATTAAGCCAACCAAGTCAAACATCAAGTCAACCTTCCAAGTCAAATAAAGTACACTTCAAATGTCAAATTCTAAAATCAAGTTAAATAAAATTTTAAACATCAATTCAACCTTTCAAGGTCAATTACTCAAGTTAAGTAATTTCAAATCCAACTTCAAAAATCAAGTCAATTTTCCTAAGTCAAGTCAAAGTTGATTCTAAAAGTCAAAGTCAAACATTAAATCAATGTCAAAAGTCAAATCAATTCCACTTTCCCAAGTCAAAGTTCAAATCAAGTACACTTTTCAAGTCAATCATTAAGTCAAAATCAAAAGTCAAAAGTTGACTAAAGTTAAACTTTTAACAAGTCAAACACCCAACTGTACTTTGAGTTAAACATTTTAAAATCAAAGTCAAACATTTTAAAAATATTAATTCAAGATCACACCAAAATTAAGTCAAACATCCTAAATCAAAAAGCAAACCAAAATCAAGACCTCAAAGCAAACTGATTCCAAATAAGTATACAAGTCAAATAAAGTAAGTAAGCTAAAATTTGATTCTAATCCAAAAGAGTTAAACTTAATTCAAAGGTCAAGATCATCTTACATAAAAAAAAAACTTTATTTTGAGTTGATGTCAATTCAAATCTTAAATCTAACTTCAAAACAAATCAAATCAAACTTTTTAGCATCATGTCTCATTATATGGAAAGAGAAACTAGCTATAAACCTAACTTTGATGATGATTTTGGTGGAAGTTTGTTTCATTTTAACCAAAATAAAAAATTACATAATCCATTCCACATTGAGGGATGGGTGGATGCAAGTGTTCACAAAATTGAAACCAATACTAATCCACTCGGAATGAACCTGAGAAGGGCCCAATTTAAACAACAAAATTTTAAGCAAAAATATGAATTAATTTTATAATTATTATAGATAGGTGCTAAATTTCATGTGATCTATGACCTAAATAACTTGTAATACCTTATTTATACACTAGAAGAGGATGTGTTGACACAAAAATGAGACAAAACTTCTTCTAGTCATGACCAAATTCAAGATCATAAGACTATTCAAAATGCACATCCAAATATTGAGTCTTATAGCAAAGGGAACGAGACCTATGTAGAACCAACACCTCAGGATACCAATCAAGTTATGGTTGATAAATTACAAAATGTGAGCCAAACATTTGTTACTCTGGATTCTACCTTAAATACCACTTATTTCAAAATATAACAATAATAAATCTCAGCCAATCCGCATTAAGTCCTACCCAACAAACAAATCCCACCTAACCAACAACATATTCTTATCAATATGGTTATTATTCTCACTAAATCCAATAACATGGTATATATTCCCACCAAATTTAGCTCTAATATTCCCATCAATCCTAATCCATCAGTAAATCCTAATTAACCCTTTTCCACATAACATGCATCGTATTCATCTCAAAAAATTCAAAATGCTCAATATCAACAAGAAATGAAGGATTCACTTATAAGATTACAAATAGGGAATCAAAGTAAAAACTTTGGATGTGAGGAACTATGTTCTAATATTTTGATAGGAGCATTTTACAAGTCCCTTCCCCCCTCATTTTAAGGCACCAAAATTTGATAAGTATAAAAGGAAAGGGGATACCAAATAATTCTTTATGGCATGCCAAAAAGTATCATTCAATGAAATCTATCTACTTATTTCAATGATTGATTTGCATACATATATGTAGGGAAAGTTTTTCAACATTTTTACAATAATTTAGGAGCTTGGCTAGTAGGTTTCCTCATTCTCTCCCTAAAAAGCAATTAGCAACTAAATTCGATTCAAATATAAATCTATAAATATATTTTCATTTTTGACTACATTATGGAAATACATTTGATGAAATCATCAAAAAGGGTGTGCAGATTGAACACGATCTTCTTGAGAAAGGGTTGATCAAATTCTACTTTAGAGATTTTAAAATAAACCCCAAGCTAATGCCCAATCACAAAGAGAAAAACCCAGATTTTTCAATAAGAATAAAATTTTCATGGGTGGTAGAGTTATAGAGTCCAAGCATGTGCAAACTATTCAACCCAAACACATCTAAAATTTCCAATCTACACCAATAACCACTCTTGAAAGAGCTCTACCTAAGACACAATATCAAATAAGGACATTCTCACCTCTTGGAGAACCAATAGAAGTATTTTTTCAAAATTTGGTTACTACAAACATGGTTGTATGGACCTATCACCAAGCCTTTCAAAGAAGGTCAACCCAAATGAATATGGTACAAATATACTGAATATTTTGATTATCACATAGTCAAAGGCCATGCTACACATATATGTATGCAAATCAATCATTATATTAAATATATGCTTGACCATGGAGAAATTGCGCTTGAAAATAATGCATCATCCTTTAATTAAAATATAGGCATATTTAAAGACCCATTCCCAAAACACAATTAGAATAATAAAAATAATCAAGGTGATCAACAATAACATCACAATCAAAATCAAGGTGAAAATTCCTAAACCAATTGAATTAATTATCATAACTCCCCAAAAAACTATGATAATATTATAGATAGGATCATAAATAATCATGTCTCTATGATCAAGATCAATTCCCATCATACTCCTAACATTAATCAATGTTGTAGGACCACTATCCTGAGACCTTCTCCATCACCTTTTGTTAATCTTAACCAAGCCTAAGAATGTGTTGTTACTACTTGGAGCTCAAAGGTTATCATCCAAGGTCTTTTCATATCAAAATCCAAAATCAAGTCCAAGGTCCCCTTCTTTCCAAATCAAAACCATCCATATCCTTAGTTGAAAACCCGTATGACCTTATTGAATAGTTGGAAAAAAACACAACTCAAATATCCATTTTGGATCTTCTGTGAATGTCAAATATCCATAAATATATTCTATATAATCTTCTCTAGCAGTCAAAGGTCCCTACATATATTGATCACTTATAATGTTAGGTGCTTGTAGGACATTTGTCCTTGAGGGAAAAAATCACCTTTGATCCAATAGACTCATTTGTAGGTCCATATTACAATGAACCCATCTATATTGAGGAAATTATTGCAAGGCATAAAGTTAAAATGGTACTCATAGATAATGGATCCATGTTGAAAATTTGTATGTTACTCAAGTTGGTTAGACATCTAGGGTATTCAGATGTAGATTCATAGACAAACACTATTATAGTCAAGGCTTATGATAATGTAGAGAGAGAATCAACTGACATCATTTATTTTACCATCATTGTTGGGCCTATCACTCATCCAAATCTTTGACATGTTATTGACATAGAACTATTGTATAACCTCCTTCTTAGATGTCTATGGATATGCCTTAAATTCTCACATATTAGTATGAAAGTCAATTCTTGGTGAAACACAAGTCTATCAACATTGAAAGATGTTAGAATATGAGTACCACAATGCCCATCACTATCCCATCACAGAGTATGACTAGAAAAAGGATAAAAATGTGGTTCATAAAAGTCCTAAATCCTCTTGCATCCATCCAAATAACCTTGTGTCCACATCCAATAATCCACCTCCTAAGGCATCATCACACTTCATAATAAAAGATAAAGGTTGTGAAGAATATCAAGGTAATTGTGATTTTCACATTGCCAAACTTCCCATATCCCCCAAAACCCATGGTGGGCCCAAAATTATTTGGTTAAAAAAGGTTAATTTTTATAAAGTGGGATCCCTCCCCTTTAACAAAAATGATCTTTTAGACCAAGAGAATTTCAAAAATCCTAGAGAATCCTAGTTATACAACGATGGTTTTAAATCATGTTATCAAAGCAACAAATATCCCATTCCCAAAAAAATATTGGAGCATCTAGATTATAAAGGTAAGGAATTAGGGGCACATGAAAAAGGAATTGTTGAACCACTTACCCTTGCTAAATAAAAAGGAAATTAAGGCATTGGGTTTAACCCTACTAGATGTGACCCCTTTGATCTTGAATGTGACAGTAGGACAATATCTAATGAAGAATTTATTGATAGTGATATATAGTCTTTTTATAGTATTTACAATGAGATTTCTAACACTAAATTTTTTAATAATAATATCATCCTTACTATTTTTCTGGACCTCCACTATCCTAAACTCATTGACAGAGATGCACAAGATTGCAAACCATTAGATGTATTTTAGAATGATAAAGCCATTACATAATTCTTGAGACTTCAATATGGTCTATCATTTGGGGATGATAAGAATGGATTTGAAATCAATTTGGAATATGATGCCTAATTTGTAGAGCGGGTGGCATTCTTTAGTAAAATAATCAATAAAATCAAGAATTAATGACTTCTAGTGAAAACCTCTTTGAGGGGCTATTGGAAAACCAAAAAAGTAAATAAAAAGACATGTTTGATGGTGAAAAACTCTTATAGGAATCATAATATGGGGAAGTCCACCCTCTTCATGAGGAAGCACAAAGTTTTAGTAATCCAAAAATATTCAACTTTGGATCAGATACTAGCCCTTTCAAGAAGAAAATATTTGAGGAATTGGCACAAGAATTTCTAGATTCATTTCAAAACTAGCCTTTACCTAAAATGAATAATTTATATTCTTATTCTATGGGTGAGCTTGATAAGCTAGTTGAGCTAAAATTAGATGAATAATATCAAATCTATTCGATGGCATTAATGTCAGAAGATGGTTCCATGTTGCTTGTGGAAGACATCAATGATGTTAACATCAATATTGAAGATAATCCATGTATCATCAAGATTAGTGCTTCTCTCATGGAGGAGGAACATGAACTCATCTTTTCCCTCATCCAGGAATTCATTGACATATTTTCATGGATGTATGTTGACATGCCTAGCCTAATCCCATCTTTAGTGGTCCATCATCTTATAGTACATCTCATTTCCAAACCAATCAAGCAGAAGTTGTGGATAATGAATTAATTCATATCAATCTTGGTCAAGAAAGATCTTTAAAATTTTTATAAGTAGGATTCGTCAAACCAATTGACTATTCAAAATGGATTCCAACATTGTCCCTAGTAGTAAAAAACCCACATGTATTCACCTTTGCACAAATTTTCATGATATTAACTATAGACATCCAATTCCTATCATTGTAAAATTGTCAATCTAAACAATATTCTGTGATAATGCACAATCTAAGCCAAAATCACTAAAATATGATAAATGGTTTGCACATACAAGTGCTGATTTAGGCTAATGTATCCCTAAATGGGGTAATGCATTTTATGTGATTAGTATCTTTTCTTAAATCACTTTAATTGAAATTATGACCACACAAAATAACACTCTGGACCATTAAATTATTCTAATTCTATAGCACACATTATGTGCATGTGTTATTTTGCATCCATAAAGACCTAACTGGGGTACTATTCTATATGCAACTAACACCTCTTCTGATTATGCTTTAGTCAAATTATGACTTAGTAAAATTACATTTTTGACCATGTTGACTAAGCATGTAACAAATTTCTAGAGAATTGCATTAAATTAACCAAAGTGACTTAAGCAAATTAAATAAAATCAAGAGCCTAAGTGAAAATTCCATGAAAGTTATTGAAAAACTATTTATTGGAAATTCATTCCTAAAATTTGTATCATCTCATGACATCATCAATAGGGTGGCATACATAGGTCATTAATGGGAAAAATATCTGGATTAAGCTCTCCCATGCCTCATCAATGCCCCATTATTATAAATATTAATGGGAGTATTTATGTCTTGTCCATTCAAAATTGAATTAGTTCATGGCCACACATCTTGATCTCAAAATGGATGATCATGGTTAATTTTGAACATTTTTAGATGCTATAAATAAGTGAGCCAAGACCACCATTTTTAAGCTTCAGTTATAGAAACTTACTATGCATAAATTTATATAGAAAAGATTCACCTATTTGCACAAATCAAAAAAATCTTGTGAGCCTAAGCCATTGGTGTACTAGTAAGTGATGGAGGAACATGCTACTCATTATTGACACAAACTTGGAGTACCAAATATAGAAAAAAAACACTTCTTGGCCACTCTTAGATGAAGGGATGTTATTTACAAGGTTGGGTATTATTCTTTCTTTAAATATCTCGTAGAATTCATTAGCAACACCCCATGAGGGAGTAGGCTTGATGTTTTAGTGTCTATATGCTTACTTATAAGAGATTTTCTTGATTAATTCATAAACTAATGCATCTTGTAATCCTACTCTACATTTTGGCATGCCTGGTGGGACTTGAACCTCACACAAGTCTTTATACCTTCTAATTTTACATTTAAACCCTCTTTAGAGGCTATTTTCACTTCTTTTTCTCTCATTTTATGTTTCTTTGGATTTTGAGACAAATGATGAGATCAACCTATGAAATTGTAGGATTAATATAGAAGTCAGTAGGATCGACCTAAACATCGACAAGATCACCTTATGAAATGGTAGGAATGCATCCATGAATAGTGGGATCAATTATATTCTCTCTTTGTCTACCTATATGTTTTATAAGAATGATGAGATCACACTATGAATCAATAGGATCACTCTATAGAATAGTGGGATTGTACTATGGATTGGCAAAATTGCTCTGTAGATTGGCAAGATCGACTTATGAAATGATGAGATTGCTCTGGACCAGAAATTGATAGGTGACTATTATTTTATTTTAATTATTTTTTATCATTTTTGTGGGAATGCCTTGTACTTTAATGGGATCACCTTGCTAATGAGCGATATTGCCCTATCAATTGGTGAGATCACAAACTAGTATTTTTTTGTTATCTTTTAATGAGATCAATCTATGGAATGGTGGGAATGCACTGTGGAATGATGAGATTGACCTACATAAGAAAATAGAGACTAAAATAAATAATCTAATAGTACTTCTAATAATTTCACACTCTAATTTTAGATTTCTAACATGTTCTTTGTAGGATTTAAATCACTTAGTATCCATTTCCTAAGTAAATCAAAGGCAAAATTCATTCACACTTCATTTTGGTGATTAAAATGAACTCTCACAATAGTTAAACACTCATAAGAGTTTCATTTTCATGCTTGTTTATTGAAGTTGTTTATTTTTTTAACAAAATGAGTGATGGCGTATGCTCTCCCCCCATCCCCTTTAGGGAAATCGAGTGACTAAAATTACTCATTCCTTGTATTTGGTTCCTTGTCCAAAGGAATGAAAAGAAAATTGCTAGGGCCCTCTTCAAATCTATACAGTTTGGGTGATCTTAAAATGATCATAAATTCTTTTCATTTGTCTTTATTTTCATGTACTTTGGCTTGTGAGTGGGAGTTCATCACCTCTTCAAGGGTTATCTAGGGAAGTGTTGACCCAAGAATTCATCTCTTGGCATCATTTATACCCCACTCCATGGTGAGTTATATAAATTGAGGTTGACCTATTGGGATGCTTTTTTTGAGTAGTTAAAACAAGCTTCATTAGTGGTTATCGACCTCAGACCGTAGTGGTAACTCAAACATCACACTACATTGAAAAATTAATAGATGTAGTGGTTGTGAAAAGGAGAAGACCTTTTCACAACAAGATAGTTGATGTGGATCTAATTGAAGTGATTATCTCTAGTTTTATCCACACTTGGGACCATCTAGATGCATTAAAATTTAATTTTTAGAATAACCCCACTTGCCATGGATATATTATTGATGCAAGGTGAGTAGCTCGAAGTTTCATGTCACTATAAAAACTATTGAGAGAAGAGAGGGTAAAAAAACCCTAATTTTCATTCACTTTTACTTTTGGATTAACAATTAAAAATCCTCTCAATAGAACTATATAGATGGAATTTAATAGTATTATGCAACCTTGTCAGTTTTAGGATTTAGGATAATACACTTAGGTGTGTTTGTCATTTTATCCTTTACTTGCTTGGTTTTTTTTGAGTCTAAAACCATTTTTTGAAAAATCAAAATCACATCACAAAACCAAACACTTTGTTATACACCATTCTATTTGAACAAAGAGGTGTTACACTGACCAAATTAAAATCACCTCTTCCCTTGTTCAAATCTTCATTCAAGACATTATGTTTCTATCTTTAACATTATTATGTTGTCCATTTGAATCTAGACCATTTTCCCACTTTGAAAAATATCAAAGTCCTTCATTTTTGTCTAAATTCAAAATTTCACCTTTCTAAGTTCTAATCCAAGGTGCTATCGGTTTACCTTTCACACTTGATTTGAGTAATTTGGGTATAATTTTCCCATTTAGATTGAAGGTTGTTACCTAGACTCATCATCATTTTGTTCTCATTATGGACTTAGATTATCTTATGTTCACTCATGTTCTAAGTTCCTAGACCATTCTACATCTTGTTTCCATGTGGCATCATTGTGCTACCTATTTAGTTTTGGCTTTATACTTAAGAGTTCTTGTGTTAATTCACATTTTGAGCTTCTTAGTTCACATTTTAATCTTATTAATAAAAAAAACTTTATAATTTTATAGTCATAACATGTCACAGTTATTTCTAGCTTTTATAGTATTGATGTATCTTTGACTTAAGTTTGTTTTAATAGCTTGCACTTTAGGTACTCAAATTATCTTACCCTCTTCCAATTTGATGATTTTAACCCATCAAAGTTGAGTAAATTTTTAACCAATTCTAATTATGTTGTACGAGACCACTTCCTTCTTTTTATTATAGTCTCATCATACCTTGTCATTTATTGTAAGAAATCCAAACACTCTTTTTAAGCATTTGCAAAACATATTTCACATCTTAGCAAATGAAGAAAGCAATGTTACAAGCATGACACAAATTTATACTCATAGTGGGGTCTCTTACAACCCTAGGTACAAGGAATAACATTTTTATGATGGAAAAGATAAATCCATCATGTTTGAAGATATCCCAAAAACCATAAAGTATGAATAAGATTATTATGAACGTCAACCCTTAAAAGACAAAGATGAATCCCTCTTAAGGTTGATAGAACTAGGTGTTAGGTTACCACTAGATTTCCCTATGTAAAAATTGCACACACTTGTTAGGGTACAAGAGCAACATAAAGAGAAATATCTTTCTCACATTACAAAATCCAACATTTATTCTTATAGAAAGGGAAATGAAACACTCATAGAGTATACTCCCAACAATCAAGATCTTGATACCAAGATCAAGAAAATTAGTCAACGATACGTAAAATAACTTATTGAGGACTTAATAGACTCTTTAGTTGTGACTTCAATCAATAAAAATGCTTATAAAGATAAAAAAAATGTGATAGATCAAACACAACATACCTTATTTTATCCTACATATGTGATAGATCTTGGTATTTCATCTAAATAGAACAAACCTAAGGGTGATTTTCATCATGTTTCACCAGACATGGAGCATACATTTTTTAATCACTAGGAGGCTCTTATTCCTTCACAAAATTAAGGGACAAAACACTTAGCACACATTGGGGGTATTGTTCAAAACACTTTGGAAAGTTCCTCCTAACTATTGCATCCTTTGGTGAACCGACCACATACTCCTCAAAACCAATAATATACTTATAATTCACAATGATAGATTTTAGGAAATGTTTATCAACCACCTAAGAATCAATGATTAGCCTATTCAACTCAAGGATTAAACCAAAACAAAGTCTCAGAACATAGTGTTTATATTCCTAATAAAACAATGCAATAGGGGCACAAACCACCCAAAAAAAATTATATTCCACCTATAAATGCACCACATATGCAGGAGTAGAATTTGATGAAGGAAATAGTATCAAGACTAGAGATGAGAAATTGAGTCAAGAAATAAGTTTGATGAGATATGTCCATATTTGTTTGACTTAATTATTTTCCAAGTCACCTTTTCACCTCATTTCAAGGTACCTAAATTTGATAAATACAAAGGGAAGGGTGACCCTCGGTAACATATCCAAACATTTTTTGTACTATGCCAAGAGGTAGCCTATACTAGTGTTTAATTGCTTTGCTTATTTACACTAAGTTTGGATGGGAAAGATTTAGACTAGCTCCTAAAATTACCTAATGGATCAGTGTTAGATTGGAATGATTTATCTGAAGAATTTGTCAATAATTTCTCTTACAACATTAAACATGAGTTAAATATGGTCAACTTGTGTAGATCAAAACAACAAGATGGGGAAAGATTTACAACATACCTAAAACAATGGAGAGCATTAGTTGGATGATTTCAATATAATTTACCAGATAAATAGTTGGATGACATATTCACACAAAACTTGGACCCTGAGGTGGCCCATAATATATGACTTGCTTGTGAAAACACATTCAAGGAAATCATAGATAAGGGTGTGTAGATTGAGAAGGTACTTATTGATAAAGGTCTTATCAATATTTATTTATAGGATCAACTATTTAATCAAACCCAATTTATCATTCAAGATGTTATTATAGAAAATACTAAAGGGTTTAATAAAAACAAGAACATGGTGGGAAACAAAGTGACAAAATATAGACATGTGCAAATGGTGCAAGATCCATCAAATCTAAATGTGCAACTAGCTCTACCTAATCCATCAACCACTTTATGAAGGGATCCTCCTTGAAGGGAGTTAAATAAATATCAAGTATTCAACAAACTTGGAGAGCCTATTAAGGCCATGTTCCAAAATCTTATAGCAACCAATCTGATTATGTGGCCTATACCATAGCCATTCCCTAAAGATTGACCCAAACCCAACTAGTAACGAGAAGATGATTTTTGTGATTTACATCATGTTATTGACCATGTCATTTACCAATTTTTTCAATTGATTTTTCTTATTGAGAACTTGATAAAAAATGGTGAAATTGACATAAAACATGTGGCACAAAACACTAATTAGGACATGGGAATTTATAAAGACCCATTTCCTAAACATAATCAATAACAACCAACAAGAAACAATAAAAATCAAGGATAAAACCATCATCAACAAGCACAAGGCCAGAATCATACTCAACATGCACATAATCAGGATCATAATACCCATGCTAATAACTTGAGTTATATTAACATGTTGTATGTAGTCAAATAAAATGTTAAATTTGGTAGCTTGAGTGTGGCTTATGACACCCAATACATAGGTCCATCTTGCATGCTTTCATGACCCTTTTAGGCATATTTTCACTGATTCCTAGTAATCCATAGGCTTTCAAAACTTCATTCTAACTTAGATAGGACCCTTTTTCCATGCTTATTCCATCCCCCCAAGTCTCGTACCCTTAGGAAAATAGCACCCAATTTGGATTATAACACTAGACCCTAGGGTGTATGCTTTCCAACACTCCTGTCTAATCACATTTTGAGCCTAGGTGACCATTTTTCCTAATTCCTCTTTTTTATTATGTTAGCCTAGCATGATTGCATTTAACCCATGACCAATAAATCTCTATAAAATCCCATTCAAAGTTAATTTAGAGGTTGTTGGAAATTATTTTTAAAATCAAGAAAGAATATAAGCAAGACCACTAAGGTAATTTTCCCTATTCTCTGCATACAGCTAGCCAATATAGCCACAAGCTCATTCAAACCCTCACACTAGTCTCCGACCACCTCAAACACACCTAGTTTAACATTTTTACATATTCATTAAACTATTTCACAAAGCACATCAAGTGGAAGAACTACATATGGGTTGATCCTTCTTCAGAGTATTGGTATGTAGGCAACATGCCCACACAAGGGGTTTGGATACATGTTCAATGCATCTTACATACACTAATCCCCCCTCTTTATCTATGTTTTTCATTAAAGTTAAAGCACAAAGAAGACCTAGGGTTAGATATTAAATCATCTCTACAAGGAGCTTCATCGATAGTCAAAACTTGAAATTTCATAGGTGGACTAATACAGGGATAACAGATAAAACCCCAAAACTCAGATCTCTATGACCAATTTGGATAATAGTGGCAGGACCTAGACTATAGAAGTAGACCCTAAAGTGTCTTATTTTTGACACTCCTATCCTTTTTCCAAACAAAATCTAGATTCTGATTTGTAATAGTGTCCATTCCTACATATCTAGTACCAACCACTATCTCAGTCATCTTAGTCCTATTTAAGATAAGTTACATTTCTCCTCATTTATTAGTATTTTTAGAAAGGTTTAAATTAAAATCAAATTATACAAATCAATAGATTAATTATTTTAATATTATTTACTGATTTAATCAACTCAAACCCTTAACTAAATTAGGAATAAGACTTCAATATTACCAAAATTGTTAAATCATTTGGTGAACTTGATGTACTTCATTTGCACATAAAAAGTCTATAAACCCTAGGGTAAATTGCTTTTTGATTTTTATAATATCTTTTAGATTTTATATTTTGCCTATTTAAATAATAAATTTAATTTAAATTTTAAAATTCTATAGTAATTAATTTTTTTCTTTCAAACCCTAGTTGCAAACACTAGGTCCTTTCAAATCAAGAATTTTCCAATTTTTTTTTTACCTATATATTTAAATAAAAAATTCATATGAAATTTTAAAATTCCTTAGTAATTTTAAAATAAATAATTTTTCAAAACCCTAGATGTTTCTATGAGGCCCCATTGATTTTTGAGGTATCACCTTATATGTTTGGGGGCTTTGTATCCTTTTTATGCATAATTTAGTTCTTTGTTTAGATTATATTTGTTTAATATTTTATTTCATCATTCAAGTTATTTTCCTTATGCCACCTAAGCTCCTTGCATCTCTTCATTCGAGATGAAGTGCAAGACTTAGTGGCAACCTTCCTAAATTCACCCAAATTCTTTCAACTTGGCCATATACCATGGATAAACAACTAGCTCAGGTTCCTGTTATAGATCCTACACATCCAGATGGCACAAATTTACATGAAGATAACTTTGAAAATGAACAATATGAGAATAACAATGATGATAAAAAAACCAATGTTCATGATCCACCAAATTAGACTCTTGATCCACTTCCACCTATTATTGATAATGAAATTGTCCTCAACAAAGATTTGATTCTATAAATATTTTGAGAAAGACTTAGGGAATAGCCTTGCGATCATACTCTTATCTTACAATCTATCATGGAAATAAAAAAGGATAAACATGTTGAGTCTTCCATTCCTTCAGAACAACTAGTTACAAATGACACTGTGGGGTCAAATATGTCTCAACAACCCCCTATAACAACCCAACCTACCTCTATGCCACCACCAACTACATGTAGTGCATTTTTGTCTTTTGATGCAGCTACCGTTGTACAATATATAAAATCTCTTCAATCTAAGGTGCTACATCTTGAGAAAGGTGATTCGAGACCTACACAAACCTTGGATTCTTTTGCTCTACTGCATACACCATTAGTATGTCATATTGATTCTACACCCTTGCCACAAGATTTTGTTCAAAGAAAGCTCACCCTATATGATGGAAAGGGTTTGAGAGATTTTCATGTAACATGCTTGGATTATGTACTAAATGACTGGCTACTAACAAATCTATTTCCATAGAGTCTAAAAGAATATGCTTTACAATGGTTTTATAGTCTATTGAATCAGTCGATCAATGCATTCAATCCTTTAGCTAACATGTTCCTATCTCATTTCAACATTAACATTGGTGATAAGGTTTCCTATGCCCAAGTTGTATAATAAAAACAAAGGTCAAATGAACATCTCACAAAATATGTTCTTCGATATAAGACTATCTTGGCTAAGATGACTAGCCCCATGGTTGATCAAGAGTTACAAGATCTCTTTAAACATAGTCTTCTACCAGCTTTACATGAAATAATAATGTTAAAAATATTCTCTTCCTTCACTAAGTTATGTCATACACTAAAGGAAAGGGAAGTCAAATTAATTTCAATGAGGAAACTCAAGTACATGAGCATATCAAAAACAAAAAACAAGAGTAACAACAAAGTCCAATACAAAGTAAATGTCAATGATAGAAAGAGTCAAAATCAACCTATAATCAATGCATCTTCAGTGCCCCCTCAGTGAGTGGTTTTATCAGCACTTCCTTGATGAGCTTTTTCCAATATACTAGTATCTCTAGCCGGATTTTTACTATAGTTATTGGAATGTAATATCATATCTCTCCATCCTATTCAAGAAGTTTATCCAACAAAGTCTCTTCCATGGGAATATGATCTGAATGCATTTTTAAATTTTCACAAGGTCCTAGGCCACACAATAAATAGATGCATCAATTTGAAACACAAGATATAAGACTTGATAGATGGCAACGTTATTGATCTTGGCACTCTAGTTGAGCCTCCTCAGACAAAGAAAACCAAGATAAAACTTTGAAAATCTTCTCAAATCCTTTCCCACAACATTATAAATAAGAGATAGGGGATACATCAGGTGTTCATCATGCATATCATGCACATCCTCCACTAGCTAAATATCATGCACCTTCAGTTGAGTTACACCCTTGGAGCAACATGATTGTTGTCTATAATTTTAGAGTTATAACTATACCTTTGATCTCCTACTCAGAGTAAGAGATAGTTGAGGATGATTCAACTTATCATGCATAAATTACATTCATAATCATCCCATTCATAATGTTCTCATAGACAATGGATCCAATGTGAACATGTGCACTATGACATTACTATAGCATTTAGGATATTCAGAGTAGGATATTACCTCGATGGACATAGTTATTAATATATTTAGTGCGTATATACAAATTTCATTGGGTGAGATTGTACTTCCTCTACAAGTTGGTCCAACACATATGGCTACACCATTTACTATTATTCCTAGTGCTTTTTGATAAGTTACTTAGTCTACCATAGATTCAAAAACTTTGAGAAATACCTTCTATAGTTCATAGATGTATGAAATTCATTCATGCTAATTAAGTTGTTACAGTTGGTGGAGTTTTATATGAGTTACCACTCCCCACTTCAGAGACATCTACTATATTATAGTCACCAATTTTAGTTCTGCCACAAGTTTCAAATTCTCCACCAATTATAATTCTTCCTTAGTTCAGATTTAGACATAGTTGAAGCTTCCTCACCAGCACAAAGAGTTTATACACTTCCACATAGGTATATTTTAGACATCCATAATTTCAGGACTCTATGCAATTACCAGCTATAATGTTCACACCCAAGGTAGTATCAGTGAGGTCTCATGCCTCTACACATAGAGCACATGTTTAAAGAGCTTCTCCTACTACCAGATGGGTCCCTAAGAGACATACAATTACATATACTTATTAGAGTTACAGGGGGCCCCATAGTCAGTTTCCACTTTAGAGATTTTAGAGCATTTATAACATACACAACATTTAGAGCCATAGTCTCAACCCTTCCATTGTGCTTCAAGATCACACATGATCTCTCTCCTTGATATAATACACCATTATAGGGAGTCTCCCATGAGACTTATTGGTTAGTATAATTTCTTCTCAGTTTTGATTGCACATAGCTTCTTTTTAATTTTTTGTACATAGTCCTCTCATGATTGATTATACATAGCTTATGTCAAAATACCAAAAATATTTAAACATTTTAAAATACCAAAAAAATTCAAATATTTTAAAATAATAAAAACATTCAAATAATTTAAAAATATAAAAAACATTTCAATTGTATGAATCATCCGTGTACATTTCTACTACCATGCTAGACTTACATTTGTTGTTCTATGTCATTATTTATCGATTTATCTACATTACCATGCTTCACTTGATCTTCTTTGAGTCTGTCTATTGACATCTAGATCCACGATTTCTTCACTACCCATTGAGGGGGCATCCTACTTCTACATTTGAGATATACATTGATATATCTACTCGCTGGGGGTATCTTCTACATGACTACACTGTCCAGGTTATGTTATTCTTACACCACACACTCTAGTTATCATGTTGATATACATTACTTACTAGCTTACATAGATTAATCTATCAACACTCACTAGTATATAAAACTTGTGTATTTATTAGTATATACCTAGTCTTTTACTCCATGTCTTGCATACTTTCACTTCTTGCTTTAATTAGTTAGATGTGATTGTATTTATAGTATTTACATGATTTCCTTTCTTTCTTTGTGTAGCTAGATGTGATTACATTTCTTATTTCTTATTTTATCTCGTGTATGTGCCTTAGGTCATTTTTAAATGTCCTTTACTTCTATTCTTGTGTGTTCCTTAGGAAATTTTCCAATGTCCTTTGCTTGTACTCTTTAATGTGCTTATAACCCTCATGCCAACCTTGCTTATTTTCAATTATATGTGTATGTGGAATTTGAACATGCCTTGTAAGCTTGATTTTTAGTTCGAGTGACATGTGCCCATGTCCCTTGTTTGCTTGGACCTTTGGCTACTCTTGTATGCTTCTTGTTTCTTACCTTGTATGCTTGTTGCTTGCTTTCTTCTCATTATTTACAATGCCATGATCCACATCATGCATTATCTTGCTTTCTTGAATGCCATTATGGACATCATGCTCCATCCCTCCTTGATAAATAACAACTAACATTTATAATTTTAATTTAGTATACTATACATACTATTACATTATTATATATATCTAGGCATACCCCTATTGATCTAACAATATCCAATACAAACTATGCTATATCTTGAGACATCTTTTTGATTATCATTGCTATATCATGTATTTTGTAGCATAACACACATGTATGACTCTTTATTCTAAGGGTAGTCATTACAAGGTATTCATAAGAGGGGGAAACAAACATGGGTTTTGTCATAGAGATCAAATCTCCTACCGATCGAAAAATTAGTTTTCAAAACACTTAGAACAATAATCAGAGGTCAAACCAGGTAAAACAAACCAAAAAAATAGTGAACAATATAGAATAGTCATCAAATTCAGTAAAGGAAAAAAATAAAAACAAACATGGACAACACTGAACACTAGGGTGTCTTATTTTTGGTCTTCCTATATAAATAGCAAAAAAAACACACTTTATAGAAACAATTCGAAAGGTAAGCTTAGCTACAGGTTTGCACATACAAACCAGTTTAGATTCAATAGTTTTAGAACAATTTTTCTTAGAGAATCTAAGTATAGGGGGCATCATGCATGACATGATGGCTCTCACTTTTATTTTTAGATTAGGCAGTTGGTATAACTTTTGGAACAAAATATATGTTACAGACACTAGTGATTGGGGGTAATGTGCATGACACATTAGTCTTCTTTTCTTTCTGATTTTAGCATATTACCTAGGCATTCTCAATAGTTGCATGCCTTATTCCATATATAGGTGGTTGACATTATTTCAGAGTGGATTTCATATGATCCTAACCTCTACATGCTCGAGTGGCTTCCACATAAGCTTATTACCCATTTTTGGAGTGGCTTTCATACAAGCTTAATATGCACCTTTTTTTGAGTTGGCCAAGATTAGATTAGTTTCTAGTACACATTTAGATATCCATGCCAATTTATTAGATTACAGAGCATTCATGGGATTTAGGAGCCATCTCATATGACACACATTCATATTGATATTAGTTTATAGCTTCACTTCATGGGGCAATGATGGACATAAAGGACTAGTTAGATTTTTTATTCTTGAGCCACCTACTCAGAGGGATTAGAAATATAGTCCAAACATTGATTAACACACACATGAATACTTAGATTTTCTTATTGGGTGATGATGGAGCCAAAGGTTTAGCCTTTGCATTTTTTATCCACTCTTGGGGAATTGAGCACTTAGCTCCATTTATGATATTAATTTTGGTACAACACATATCCAACATTACTCAGCATCACCCAACATCACTCAATATTATAATAGGTTTTATATTAGTTCATGTACCTAATGAGGTGTATTCATTCCTTTCTCTTCCTATCTCTCTTACCTAACTTTATACATTCTTATTATAGATATAGTGTATTTAATAAGAACTGATCTACCCTTTGTTTTATATTGTAGATTTACACTTCACAACTTGCTCTCTCTATACACACCCAACATCACACAGCTTCATGGGCTTCACCCTTGAAGGTAAGTTTAGGTACGCTTTCTATTTTTCCTTTATCCTAGTATTTTGCTTTACTGCATCACTAGAATAAAGTGGGCCAAATGTAGTCATATAAATTATAAAATTTGGTAGCTTGAGTGTGGCTTATGACACCTAATCCATAGGTCCATCCTGCATGTTCTCATGACCCTTATAGGAATATTTTTGATGATTCTTAGTCATCAATAGGCTTTTGAGACCTCATTCCAACTTATCCAGGACCCTTTTCCCATGATTATTCCATCCCCCCAAGTCTTGTACCCTCAAGACAATAGTGCCTAAGTTGGACTATAGCTATGAACCCTAGGGTGTCCCCTTTCCAATGCTCTTGTATAATCACATTTTGAACCCAAGCGACTATTTTCTCATGATTCCTATTTTTCATTGTGTCAGCCTAACACAATTACATTTAACCCTTGACCAATAGATATCTATAAAATCCCATTAAAATTTCATTTAGAGGTTATTGGGAATTATTTTAAAAAGAAAGCAAGAATACAAGCAAGACCACTAAGGCAATTTTCCCTATTCTTTGCATAAAGTGAACCAATATAGCCAAAAGTTCATTCAAACCCTCACAATAATCCCTAGCCACCTCAAGCACACCTAGTTTAGCATTTTTACATCTTCATTAAACTATTTCACAAAGCACATCAAGTGGGAGAACTACATATGACTTGATCCCTCCTTGAATTATTGGTATTTAGGTAGCATGCCCACATAAGGGGTGTGGATACACATTCAGTGCATCTTACACACACTAATCCCCCCTCTTTCTCCAAGTTTTCTAATAAAGTTAAAGCACAAGGAAGACCTAGGGTTGGAGATTAAATCAACTCTATAAGGAGCTTCATCAACATTCAAGACTTGAAATTTCACAAGTAGACTAATATAGGGATAGCAGATAAAACCCAAAAAACATAAACCTCTATGACTAGTTTAAGCAATAATGGTAGGACCTAGACTATAACACTAGACCCAAAGTGTCTTATTTTTGGCACTCCTATCCTTTTGCCAAATGAAATCTAGATCTTGATTTGTGATAGTGTCCCAATCTTGCACAACTAGTACCAGCTACTGTCTCAGCTGACTTAGTCCTATCTAAGATAAGTTAAATTTCTTATCATTTATTACTATTTTTAGAAAGGTTTAAATTATAATTAAATTATAAAAATTAGTAGCTTAATTATTGCAATATTATTTACTGATTTAATCAACTCAGACCCTTAACTAAATTAGGAATAAGACTCTAATATTTACAAAATTGTTAAATTACTATATGACTATAATAGTACAATAGGATGTGCTCTTGTAAATCATGCTACCACCATCACCATAAAATCTCATGAACCATCCAATGCTTCTCAAAGTACTAGACACATCAACATATGGTCAACACCCTCCTCTTTAAGTAACATCACATCAGGTTCAAAAAATTCCATTGCACCTAGGTTGCTATAGGTTACTATTTTTAAACCCCCTTCTTTTGATTATAATGATTCCTTATCGACTCAAAATTACACAAATTCAACTAGATGCTTGCAAGTCACCATCCAAGGCCCTTTGCCTTTTTCTTTTAATTATAATGGCTCCTTGCTAACTCTATATTGCATAATCACAACTAGACACTTACAAGTCACCCTCCAGGGCCCTTTGCCATCTTCCAACACTAGACCAAACATAAATATCATGCCTTCAAATCCAAAATTGAACACTACATAAATCAAGGCTAAACCCTCTCATGCTTCTATTGAAAAGCCATATAGTATCATAGACCAAGTAAGTAAAACCCCTGTGCAAATTTCTATCTTAGATCTTTTGCATACATTAAAAGTCCATAAAACTATTTTGGATGACTTCCTTTAATAGTCCACTATTCCCCAAGAAATTAACCTTAAATAATTTCAAACACTTATAGGGCATTTATCTCCTTTTTGAAATGTTACATTCGATCAGAGAGATATGTCTATTCTTTGTCCTAACCATAATAACCCCTTGTACATTGAGGTCATTATCAAAAACCATAAAATCAAGTGGGTTTTTATAGATAATGGTTCATGGATGAACATAGTGTCTCTCAAGTTAGTAAAATGATTAGTTTATACTGCTAAGGACATCCAACCAAAAAAAATCATGATCAAGGCATATGACAACACCAAAAGGGAATCTTATAGAACTATCTATCTGCCAATCATTGTTGTGTCAGTGTCTCATCATACTTTGTGCCATATTATAGATACTAAGTTGCCTTCTAACATACTTTTTAGTCATCCTTAGATTCATGAAGTAAAAGACATCTCATCCACTTTTCACTAGTGTCTCAAGCTCCCTATTGATGGGATTGAAGTCACCATTCCTACTGATATGTAGCCTTACCAATTTTTCAAACACTTATATGATAAATTTCATAATTATAACTATTACCCTAGTTATGAATTAGTCATGAATAAGAAGAAATATATAGTTTCACAACCACCTAAGTCTAATTATATCAACCCAAGTGACCTTGTTTCCACTTTAATTGATCCATTCCTTGTAACACTTGTGTAGCAAGTTAGTATTGTGGATGCAATATTTTCATGTACCATCTAAAATATGCCTTTTACATTACTAAGTGTCCCAATTATCCTAAGTATTTCAACAAACCCAATCCTTCCCAAATCCCTTGTAAGCCCAAAATGATTTGGCAAAGGAAAAAAGATACACATAAACCACCAATGGCATTCGTACTTGCTACTTTAATAAATCAGGATGGAGAAGCTTTTATTGAAGGAGACTAGTTATATTTCAACAACATTTATGATTATTTTTATAATCCTAAGTATCATATGCCCAATTTGATCAAGGAAAACTTTGATTATATAGGTAAGGGCCTTGGGTCATGAGAGTAAGGAATTTGGGAACCATTATCAATTGGTAAGCCTAACATGAGTCAAGGTCTTGAATTTATACCACTTAGGGGTAACCTCATGTACTTTGATAATGATTCCTCTGAATTGAATAACAACAAGAATCTTGGTAGTGACATAACATCCCATTATAGTGTTTATGATGAGCTTGATGATACTGACCTATTTGAATATAACTCCATTATGACTATCACATCTGATTGTCCCCTTTGTCTTTGCTATCATGACCTCATTGATTGAGACCAACAAAATTCTATTATACCCCTTGATGAATTTTAGAATGAGGATTCTATTTCCAAGTACATGGGCCTCAGAGATGAATGGCCAATTGGAGATCATAAACAAGGCTTTGAATTCTCTTTGGACTCTTCCACCTACTTTGGAGAGTAGGTAAACTTTCTTGGTCAAGAAAAATATAAAACATCAAGATATTTAGGTGAAAACCTCTTTGAGGTGCTCATTGATTAGGGAAATAATAAAGAAAGAGATAAGCCATTGCGTGAAAACTTGTTTTAGGTGTTCTTGGATGGGGAAGTTTGCTCAACTCTGAAAGATGCATAAGGTCAATCAAGTCCTAGTTATACAGCTAGTGCCATTATCACATATGAACAACATAAAGTTTTTGAGTGTCTTTCTCTTGACTTCCTAGAGATATTTTATAGTTGGACACTACCTGAATTAGTAAATTCAAATTTATCCCATTATATAGAGCTTTGGGAAGAACAACCAGAAGCTAAAGCAAAAGAAGAGGATCAAAACCAAACTCTACCCATTATTATAAAAGATGGTTCTATGATCCTTATAAAAAATACCATTGAAGTGAATATGGGGACTTATGACAATCCCAAAATTTTTTCTCTTAAATCCTCCCTCACTGATGAAGAGCATGACCACATTATCACCATTCTGTATGATTTTGTTGATATATTTACATGGGCTTATTCTGACATGCCAAGCCTAAAACTTAACTTGGTTGTGCATCAAATTATTATCCACCTTGATGCTAAGCTAATCAAACACAAATTCAAAAATATGCATCTATGAATTTCTCTTTTGGTAAAATTAGAACAAGAGAAGTTATTGGAAGTTGGTTTCATCATACCACTAGACTATTCTAAATGGATATCAAACATAGTCCTAGTAAGAAAAAAGCCACAAGATATACACATTTACACTAATTTTAAGGATATCAAAAGGCATGTCCCAAAGCCAATTTTAATCTACCCAATATCAACATGATTATTGACTATACTACTAGGTATGAGATGTTGTCCCTCATGGATAGATTCTCAAGATATAATTAGATTAACATAGCTATAGAAGACTAGCACAAAACTATGTTCACCACATCATGGGGAACATTCTATTGCCATGTCATGCCCTTTAGCTTGAATAAAACTAGGGACAACTATAAACATGCTATGACTTTCATGTTCCATGACATAATAGATGATATTATTGAGGATTATGTTGATGACATCCTAGCATAATAAAAAACACAAGCTGGACATCTTGATTTTTTACAAATAATCTTTGGAGACTTCATGAGTACAAGGTTGATCTAAATCATAATAAGTGTGTCTTTAACATCACTTCAATAAAATTACTAGGGTTTATTATGTCATAAAGAAGGATTGAATTGGATCCTTCTAAGGTCAAGGTCATTGTGGAAATGCCTCCACCTTCTAATCTCAAATGGCTCCATAGCTTGCAAGGAAAGATCCAATCTATTCACAAGTTCATTTCACAATTGGAATATAAGTGATAGAAATTTACACACCTATTGAATAAAGGGGTGAATTTTCAATGGGATGATAAATGTCAATCAACATTTTTGAAGCTAACATCATACTTGGCCAACCTGCCAATTTTGAGACCCCCAACACCTAGACAACCATTGATTCTTTATATTTCATCAACAAAACATGCACTGGTGGCACTTTTGGCCCAACATGATGAACATGGAAAGGAATATGTGGTCTACTATTTGATCCATAGACTTGTCACTTATGAACATAATTATATGCCTATGGAGAAGGTATGTTTAGCAATGGTGTTCATTTCCCAAAAATTATGACACTATATATTGAATAATAAAACCATTATTATTGTTAAATTGGATCCTCTAAAGTATTTATTCTCTAAAGTAACTCTCATAGGTTACATGGCCAAATGGGTCATGCTCTTAAATGAATTTGATGTTGAGTACCAGAATCAAAAGGCTATCAAGGGGCAGGTCATTGTAGAGTAACTTATGAAAGCTCCCATTATAGATACTGAACCACTCAAATTTGATTTTCTAGATGATTCTATTATGACAATAGAAGAAATGATGCAAGAGCCTAAACAAAAAAAATTATACTTTGATGGATCCTTTACATCATGTGGATTTAGGGTTGACATTTTGTTGATTACATTGTAAGGGGATCTAATTCCCAAAGTGTTTCATATTAATTTTCATTTTACCAATAATATGGATGAGTATGAAGCCCTCATCACATGAATTGATCTTGCAGTACAATAAGATATCTATCACTTAATTTTCTATGGGGATTCCTAATTAATTATTAATTAAACCACAAATTACTATCAGACTTGAGATGACAAGCTTGTACCCTACAAACACATTGTGGATAATCTTAAGACTCACTTTAAATCCATATAATTTGAATAGGTACCACAGGCCAATAATCGATCTACTGATGCAATGACAATAGTAGGGTCTATGATACAAATTGACAATAGTGATAAAGAGTATTAGTTTCTCATTAAAAATCTTCTAAATCTTACTCATTTATTGATAGATTTCGAGAGGATCTGCACCATTGTTAGTCCCAATCCCCCACTTGAACTACCTTGGGTTCAAGACATCTATATTTATTTCCACGACCAAGACTTTCTACCTAACCTTTCCAATAATTACCAAAAATATTCCTTCATGTCATCACTTGTTATACCCTCCTTGAAAACTTACTTTATCATAAAGGCTATGGTGGAATGCTTCTTCATTGTTTATCTTTAGGATAATCCAAGATAACACTTAAGGAGGTTCATGAAGGAATGTGTGGGGCCCATACCAATGGTATAGTATTAGCCAATAATCTCCTTAGAATAGGATATTACTAAACCAAGATGGAAATAGATTCTTGTAATTACATCAAGAAGTGTGTTGCTTACTAAGAACATGGAAATTTGATACACACACCTTTATTGCAACTCCAATTGATTACTATACCATGTTAATTCTCTACATGGGGTTTCAATCTCATTGAGAAAATCAACCCAACCTATAATGATTTCCACAAGCACATTATAAATACTACCAAGTATTTTACTAAGTGGATTGAGGCCATTCCTCTCATTTACATCATCAATAAGCAAATTGCCAAGTTTATCCATTACCATATCATCTATCGATATGGTATCCCAACCCATATGATATCTGATAATGGTAACTCAGTTATAAATCAAGATGTTAAGGCTCTTTGTGCCAAATTTAAAATTAAACACAAGAAATACACACCATATAACCTGCAAGGTAATGGTCAGGCTAAGGTATCTAATAAAACCATTGTTGTAATCTTGAAAAAGATTATCAATGATGCTGGCTGTAATTAGCATTTGCAAATTTTTCTTTCCCTTTGGGCCTATCACACTAGTCATCAAACCCCCATAGGAGCCACTCCATACTCCCTTATTTATGGTGCAAAGGCTATTATCCTGATTGAGATCAAGCTACCTTCATTACAAGTATCCTTGTAGAATATTAAAGATGATGAAGGTTATAGAGTTTTCAAGTTACAAGAGCTCAAACTCCTTAATGGTAAGTGTTTGGCTGCCCTAGACAACTTGAAAGAAAATCTGAATAGATTGTTTAGAAGATATAACAATTGCATTCTCCCTCAAGAGTTTGAAATTGGCGATTTGGTCTTAAAGGAGAATTAAAAGAACACAAATGTTGAATGCAAGAAAAAGGGTAAGTTCCAACCTAATTGGTTGGGCCCCTATGTATTCACAACAAATTATGGATTAAGGACATACTAATTGGCTACTCTAGATGGTGAAGAAATCCCATAACCCATGAATATTGTACATCTCAAGTAATTCTATGCTTGATAGAGTTTTTAACCATTGTCTAAAAGAGACCTTAATTGGGGGGAACTTGTGCCAATGTTATTTTATCTCACTATTATACTCTAGAACATCATATCCTAGACCTTTTTTTATTATATTTCATTCTATCTTGGACCATTCTAATTGAACAATATTCTTTTACTACTCTAGACCATTGTAACTTTGGATCATTGTACCCCTAGACTATTGGCACTTTGGATTGTTTATATTCTATTGGACTAATTTTCATTCCATTATAGATCATTGTAACCTAGACCATTCTACCTAAAATAATATTCTTTTCAAACCATGTACCATTATAACCTAGACAGTTCTATTCCATAACTAATTATGATCCTAATTATGATTCATAGGCATTCTAGACACACTTAGTGCTCGTTATACAAAGTAATTCAACATGAACAATATTTTACAGCTTCTTTTTATAAACAAGTGTATGAAGATATGTTAGCACATGGTTTTTACCTATTGAAATGTCCTTTGGATTTATTCCACACTGCATATTGTTCTATTATAATTTTACTACTATTTTATAGGAATTTTCACCTTGATAGGATCAAGTAGGTCATTATAGCTAGTTTTAGCTATTATTGGAACTATTACCCTTGGACATGCATCTCCTTGATTAGATGGTTCCTTGTACCATTGTTTGTATTCATGATCCCCATTGTAACTAGATTATCTGTTGTTTGAACTCTTACCTGTGGAAGTGCATCTCCTCAGTTAGGTAATCCTTGGGCCTTTTGTTAATATTTTATTTCTACTACTTATCTCAAAAACATAAAAATATTAGAAACTGATTGACAAAAAGAATAAAAACATCATCTTCAACCTCTATTTATTCTAATCTCATGTTCTCACCATTTTATGAGTAATTATCTCTTATTCACTCACCATTTTATGAAAAATTATCTCTTATGCACTCACCATTTTATGAGCTTATTTCCTTATTCTTCAACAACATCAAACACATTTTCTTATCATCACTTTTCTTATATCCTATTTCCTAGGAGAACTAGATTTGGCCTAAAATTCATGTTAGATCTTGCATCCATGAAACTATGTAGGCAATGCCCCCTTTCCTCATGCATCTAGAGTCAACTCAACCAACCCTTCCTTTTCTTCTATTTTCCCCCTTTTTGTTTTGTCTTATTTCCCTATCACTTGGGGGAAACTTTGTCTCCATTCTTCTTGTATCATTGTACCAATATCATTATTTATTAGTTTAGGAGTTACCCCATCATAGAGTGTAATGCCTCTACGACACTTACATGAATAATTCCCTTTTTGTTTATTTTTATTAACATTATGATTAACCATTCTCTTTGCGTATGCTTATTTGATTTTTATTGTTGGTTTGTTGTGATTTATTAGCTCTTCATTTATTTTTGTTGGTGTTTTGTTATTCATTTTTTTATATTTATATTATGCTGTGTCTTTATGTGTTTTTTTTGTTATTTTGTTGAGTTGTTATTTTATTTGTTGTAGTTTTGTTACTTATGCATTTTTATTAGTATTTTTTTTTGAGTTTTCTTAGTGTTATATTATGACTCTCTTTATAGATTTTGTTTTAATATTTAGTCTTTTTAATTATATTATTTTTTTCTTTTGTGTTCAAATGCATTCTATAAACATTTTTTTGTCTAGCTTTCATTTAGGCTTGATTTGTTTACATTTTTATTTTGCTTGTTTTATTATTTGTTCATTTTCCAAGTACATCTTGTTAATACGCAAGGATCTTGATTATTCATATCTTGAATTCATATTGTTTAATAACTTGTTCCTACTTTGATTTTATACATTCTTGTTCCTACTTAAATCTTGATTGTTCATATCTCGACTTTAAGTCTGGTTACATTTATGTATTTCTATTTAATTTTTTTTGTTGTTTAAATGTAAATAGTTGTTACTTTTGTTTTGAAAATTTTTATCATTATCCTTGGTTATAAATATTCATGTTTGAACCGGTCAAGTGAAAATAAAAATATAATGTTATTATAAGTTACTCTTACTTATGATGAATAATTTCAAAATTAATATATTAAACACCAAGTGCTCCAAATCTAAAAGTCAATGTAGCTCTGAAGATCATTTTTGAATACACCATACCTAACACAAGACTCCATGCAAGACATGCACCTATTAGCATACAATGTGAGTCTAATTGGATATTTATATTAATAATTTGGGACATGCGTCTCCTAAATTATATTCTAGCATCTAGTCATATATAAAGTAAACTAAAAACATGAACATCGATATGCTAATTAAGGACGTACATCTCTTGAAACTAGCATATCAAAGAATATCATAAATAAGAGCAATATAAATGAACACATCATGTGAAAATAAAATAATATTAATAGTTCATGTATAAGTAGTAGTATGCCAAAAATTAATGTCATATATATCTCAAAATCATGTTTATATACATCCTGAGAGTATTTATACATGTCATAACTACAAAAAGAGAAGATCTAACAAAATCAGCTCTCATCATGCTCATCTTTAAGAGGACTCTGCTAAAAACTTTGACCTATCCCAAATGTAGATACTGCTATTGGATGTGGTGGTGGAGGTCTTATGACAACCTATTGTGTGGTTGGCTGCATCATTGATCACTCTATCTCTATCCCATGTTTAGACCTAGAGGTTTGGCTAGTCCATTGTGACCTCCTATACTCATTATAGGAAGCCACTCTCTACTCTATAGGAGTTTCCACTTAATAAAGTCATGTCTAATAGTTTATCTCATACTTGGAATTTAGGACATCATACTTCATGTGAAAGGCATCATCTTTGGACACAATCACATTAGCCAAGGTTTTAATTGATCCTGCCCTAGTATCTATCCTATCTCTCTGAGCCTCATCTCTCTCTTATGTTATTATCTCCATCTCTACCTAAGTAAAATCCCACTCACTAATCACTATAAAAAACTCTACTTCTCATGTGGCTAACTAGGCCTAAACCCCTACTATTTGTGCCACCTATCCTCTAAGACCCACAATCTCTACATCCTTGGCTATAATCAAACCCTATAGCCTAGTGGTCTCTCCCTGAGCCATAGCCAAATATGCATGTAAACCAACCAAAACACTATATAACCCTATAATCTTTATGAGGCATGCAAAAATATCCCTCTAGAGCTTGTTAATCAATGCCTAGTCCTCTGTGAACCTCCCTGTGTGTGAGGCCCTACCTCTCTTAAGCCTATACTTAAACTTGTACTTGTCTCAAAGGGCCCTACCTCTCTAAAACCTATCCCATGGCCTTAATTTCCACATATGCCATCCCCTATATCCACATCCTACCCATCCATCTCAGCCATATGTACATCCTATGTAGGATCTTGTTATCCCTAAGGCTAAACAACTTGTAATGGAATGGCATAGGGAATGGATGGCTGCACTAATATATAACCTTATCACTATATTAGGGTTTATCCTTAGTCCCTCCTTAGCCTAACCCATCTCTATTTGAAAACTAGCTATTGATGTAATGGCTTAGTTAGATAGATGGGTCTCACTCCTAACTACCATACCACATATGCATTTGTGACCCCTACATCTGGTAGTCCTCTGACATAATCCCCTAGAATATGAAACACCCTATCATAGTTAGTGACTACCTCTACCCTAGGAATTGGTGTCCCCCACTCCCTAATCTCCCTAGTCACATGTGTAAAGTAATGTGGACCTTTTAAGATGTATTACTACATGTTAGACTATTGTTGGACTCGATCTAGTTGATATCTCTCCATCACATAGTCGTGGTACCCTATGATGTAGCATGGTGTGATCACGTATCCAATAAAAAATAATTCCTCAACCCATGAAAATAGTGTCCAGTAGGGATGCCATATGAAATCCCCATCCTCCATTTAATCAATGGCTCATCTATAGCAGGATAGGTCCCCCAAATTTCCTTAAATGCCTAATCATATAGGGTACCATCCCCAAGCCATAAGATTATCTAGTCCCCTCTCATATCTTTGCCCCACTAGTTGTGCAATGGATATGTGCTCCCAAGACAATACCTAAAATAATGTGTTGTGGCTATGATGTAGCCTCCCTTATACACTATCATGTGAAGATCCCTATCTAACTATGTAAAAATCACTGGTCCCTAGGCAAACTATGTTAGGTGATCAAATATCTACTACACCACACTAATCAAACCCAAAGGAAAGAAGTACCCACTCTTATCAAGTAGTAGAAGGCTACTGATAATAGCTATCAAAACCACTACCTTTGGGGTAACTATCCTCTATCCTACCCCATCCTCTAGGGGCTAAGCCAACTCCTCTAATGAATCCCCATTTATTCACTAACCCATAATCTCCTACTTTATTACCACCAATAAGTCATCTAGAATAACCTGTTATCCTAACCCTATCTAAGTAATATTGGGTTATTACATGCACTTGTAGAATCTATTGTACATCCTCTAGTGCCATTATATCCCCCCTAATTGGTAGATGGAAAGTGGAAGTCTTGGAATGCCATCTCTCTGCTAGTGCTAATAAGTATGCTCTACCTATATAGATCACTAGTAAGCGTGCTAGGTGATAAAGGTCCATTTTTATTAGGATGCTTGTGAGATCATCTATCATCATCCCCTATCACTTTCATACTTGAGAGTGCCACCCTTTTGACATGATAACCATAACTCAGTCTTGTAAATTGAACACATAACATCATTTCAATTATTTTTTTATCATATTATTTTAATTTTGAGGCCTAAACCAATCATACATAGGCCTCACTATCTATTCTTCTAATTTTAGGCATGGATTAATCCCCTAGGGGCTCCATTATACCAATAAGTGTGCTAGGTGATAAAGGTCCATTTCTATTAGGATGCTTGTGAGATCATCTATCATCATCCCCTATCACTTTCATACTTGAGAGTGCCACCCTTTTGACTTGATAACCATAACTCATTCTTGTAAATTGAACACATAACATCATGTCAATTATTTTTTTATCATATTATTTTAATTTTGAGGCCTAAACCAATCATACATAGGCCTCACTATCTGTTCTTCTAATTTTAGGCATGGATTAATCCCCTGGGGGCTCCATTATACTTTTTTCAAGCATTCTCAACATTGTCTTGTCGATCTTGCCATTTCTTAGGATGATGTTGCTAATTGGTAAGATGATCTAGTTAATCTTTGTGAAACCACCATTTGATAGGGTGATTTCCACCAAAAAATGTGAACTCACCATTTTCTTAATGACCTCACCATTTTGACCCATGATCCCACCAAAGGGTCAATGAGATCATTAATATCGTGATGATCCTACTATTGTCATGGGCAAACTCACTATTTTCTAAATAAGTAAAATGGTAGGATTGCCTAACTACTACCTATCTACACTAATAAATGCAATAAACGACAAACTTAAATACCAAAAAATTTACATATCAATGATACACTCCTCGGTGGTCATTGGTGATCTCTCAGGCACTCCCCAAGATGATGATGGTGTGGGATATTGGCCATTTTGTTCATTTATCTCATGGGCAAATCTCAGAGCTTATAATTTTATAGCTAGGGTGCAGATGACTTATTTTTACCCCCAGGGGTCAAAATATATAATTTTTTTCAAAATTTTCACCCCCTAGGCCTATAACTACATCATTTTATATTTTTTGGGCTACTATTTTAGCCCCTCTAATCAATTTTTCCTTCCACTTTATTTTAATTGTTTTGTTAGTTAGCCTTTTTTGCTATAATTAATGAGATTATACTTTCTTCTAATCGAGGGCCTTCTCAATAAATATTTTCAAAATTTTCATCTTCTTCTCGAGGGGGAATCATGGGCCACCTGAATAATGTTTGGGGCATTTTGTAAACCTAGTTATCCATAATTCATGCAAACTTTAAAAATGAAAAATGGGAACAAAATTTATTTTTTCTAATTATAGTGACCTTTTCATTCTTTAAAAAGACATCACTTCAACCAAATGTCTCTCCATGCCTTCTCAAATAGGGAAAAATGTAGACATCCAATTCATATCACTGTTGTTCTATAATTATCAGTCTAATAAATATTCTATGACAATGCAAAATTTGGGATAAAATCACTAAAACGTGCTAAATGGTTCAAACTTGTCACATATAGGTGCCAATTTAGGCTAATATATCCTTGCATGGGGTAATGTATTTTATGTTATTATTATTTTTTTCTTAAATCACTTCAAGTCAAATTGTGACCATGTAAAATAACACTCTAGACCACTAAATTATTCTAATTCGATAGCACACGTTACGTGCATGTGTTATTTCATGTCCATAAGGCCCTAATTGGGGTATTGTTCCATACACAACTGACACCTTCTGTTGATTATGATTTAGTCAAATTATGACTCAGTAAAATGACATTTCTAACTAGGTTGTTAAAAGTGTGCAATAAATTTCCAAAGAATTTCATAAAATTAGCCAAAGCCACTTAAGCAAATTAAATCAAATCAAGAGCCTAAGTAAAAATTCCATGGAAGTTATTGAAAAACTATTTATTAGAAGTTCATTCCTCAAATCTACATCATATTATGACATAATCAATGGGGTGGCATCCATAGGCCATTAATGGAAAAAATATTAATATTAAACTCTCCCATGCCTCATTAACTCCCCTTTATTCCAAATATTGATGGGATTATTTATGGCTTGTCCCTCCAATGTTAAATCAGTTCATGGCCACACATCTTGATTTCAAGATGGATGGTCATGGTTGATTCTGAACATTTTCATAAAGCTAAAAATAAGTGAGCCAAGACCACCATTTTAAATATTTAGTTATACAAAATTACTATGCAAAAATTACTATAAAAAAGCTTCACCTATTTTCACAAATCAAACAAATCTTGTGAGCCTAAGCCATTGGTGTACTAGGAAGTGATGGAGAAGCATGCTACTCATCATTAATGCAAACTTGGAGCACCAAATCCAAGGAAAAACATGCTCCTTGGCCATTCCTTTAAGGAGGAATGTTATTTGGAGGGTTGTGTAGTATTCATTCTTTAAATATCTCTAAGAATTCATAAGTAACACCCCATGAGGGAGTAGGATTGATTTTTTAGTGTCTATATGCTTACTTATAAGATATTTTCTTGACTAACACATGGATTAATGCATCTTGTAATCCTATTATACATTAACAAGTATTCTCCTAATGATGATTTTCCATTGCCAAACATTGATATAATCATCAATTCTACAACAAGATATGAAATGATATCACTCATGGATGACTTTTCCAATTACAATCAAATAAAAATAACACCCAAAAATTATCATAAGACAAAATTCACTACTCTATGGGGAACATTTTGTTATCAAGTCATGCCTTTTGGCCTTAAAAATGTAGGTGTTACTTAACAAAGAGTCATGATGCTTATCTTTCACAATATGATGCATTATATCATGTAATATTATGTAGACAACATCCTAGGTAAATCTAAAACAAGTGCTAAACATCTATTAATTTTGCGCAAAATATTTAATCAACTTTGGGAATACAAGGTTTGTCTTAACCCTAAGAAATGTATTTTTGGGCTTACTTTAGGTAAACTTCTAGGCTTCATAGTCTCTCACAGTGGCATTAAAGTGGATCCAACCAAAGTCAAGTTCATAAGTGACATGCCTCTTCCATAAAATCTCAAACATATATGTAGTTTACAAGGAAAGATCCAAGATATTTGTACATTTATTTCATAGTTGGATAATCATTATCCTCTATTTACTCATCCCCTCAAAAGGGGCACAACATTTCATTGGAATAGTGATTTTTAGGAAGCTTTTGAGCAACTAAAATATTATTTAGAAAATCCACCCATGTTATCCCCTCCAACCACAGGACAATCATTGTTACCTTACATTTTATCTACTCAACATATCTTAGGGGCACTTTTGGCTCAACACAATGAAAATGAAAAGGAACGGGTAATTTATTATTTATTCCAAACTTTGGTAGCTTATAATCATAATTATTCAATCATTGAGAAAGTTTGTTTAGTAGTACTATTTGCATCTCATAAAATGCAACATTACATGATGAATAATAATACTATCCTCATTACAAAAGTGGATCCATTAAAACATCTTTTGTCAAAATTAGCCCTAATAGGGTGAATGGCAAAGTGGTTTATGTTATGTGAATTTGATATTGAATATACAAATCAAAAGGCTATTAAGGGGTGTGTCCTTGATGATTAACTTGTATAAGCCCTATTATCCAAAACACAACCACTTATCATGGGATTTCATGATGAGTCCATCCTAAATTTTCATGAATCACAATAATGAAAGATCTATTTTGATGGTTCCTTCATGTCTCTAGGATCAGGGGCATTTAATTTTTGTAACACAATAGGGAGATATTATCCCTAAATCATTTCATATTGATTTTAAATGCACTAACAACATTTTAAGAGATGAGGCTCTCATCATAGGACTTCACCTCACCATTTAATGGAATATTTGGTAATTGTCCATCATTGGTGATTCTCAACACAACATTAATCAGGTTAATAATCAGTATCAAATGAAGGATGATAATCTAATACCCTAAAAACCAATGGTGGATGGTCTCAAACATCACTCTGAAGCTATCTAGTTTGAGAAATTACCACAAACTAATAACATATTAGTATATTCCATGGTCATTATTGGGTCATTTCTAGAAATGTACTTTAATGTCTGGGAATATCAATTTTTAATTATCTCATTATACCAACATACAATCATCTAGAGTGAAAAATGGTATGAAAAACTGTTGGCCTTAATACCCCATAGTACCATGACATTTAAACCTACCTTCATGATCATATCCTTCCACATAACCTATCCCAAACCCAACAAAAATCATTCATCCATAACGCTTCTTGATACACCTTACTTGCTAACATTCTCTATCATAGGGGCTATGATGGGATGTTGATTCATTATTTAAACTTGGGAGAATCTAATTTATCTATCCAAGATGTTCAAAATGGGATTTATGGGGCTCATATTAGCATAATCATCCTTGATATAAAGCTCATTTGTACGAGGTATTACTAGCGAACCGTGAAAGTTGATGCATGTGCCTATGTCAATAAATGTATTTCTTTCCAGAAGCATGTAGATTTGATTCATGATCTATTACAAACATTAAAACCAATCACAAGTCCTTGTCCCTTTTCAACATGGGAACATGAACTCATAGGGAAACTAAAACCCATTGCATTTGATGGCCATAAACACATTCTAACTTCTACCAAATATTTTACAAAGTGGGTCAAAGCTATTCCCCTCACCTATGTAACTTAGAAGCATATTTATAAATTAATCGTGAATCACATCATTTATTGTTATGGCATTCACTCTACTATCATTTATGATAATGGCAAGTCTTTCAAAAATAAGGATGTAAAGACCCTTTGTTCCCAATTCCATATCAAACACAAATGGTCTACTCATTATTCCCAAGGCAATGGCCAAGACGAGGTGTCCAATAAACCTTTATTAAAATCATCAAAAATATTTTCAATCTCATTGTTCATGATTGACACTTACATTTGTTCCTTTCTTATGGGTTTATTATACCAACATTAGTACCCCCACTTGTTCAACTCTATATTCCTTGGTCTTTGGATCAGAATCCATCCTCCCTATCGAGATTGGGTTGATTTTCCTATGTATTTAACTACAAGATCTTATTGATGATGAGGAGTATTGAGTATATTGAATAAAAATACTAGAAACCTTGAATAAAAAAGTTTTTGCTACCCTAAATAACCTTAAAATATATCAAAAATGACCATGTCACAACTACAATAAACACATCAAATCTTGAGAATTTTAAGTTGGTGATCTCATGATAAAATAAAATCATAAAAACACTAATGTAGACCAAGAAAATAAAGGAAAGTTTGTGCCTAATTAGATAGGTTCATATATCATAATAACTAAATATGGCTCTAGTGCTTACCAATTAGATATAAAAGATA
The DNA here is from genome assembly GCA_037957365.1 of Torreya grandis. Lineage (NCBI taxonomy): Eukaryota > Viridiplantae > Streptophyta > Pinopsida > Cupressales > Taxaceae > Torreya > Torreya grandis. The sequence continues at coordinate 7,287,981 of JARHVA010000134.1, forward strand.
TCCTAGAGCTAGATGATCCCATGAACATCATGCATCTCAAGTGCTTTTATGCTTGATGCATCAAAGCATTATCTATGAGTAACTTGATGCTTGGGGAAGTTTCACATCCTTGCACATCATTTAACATTATTTCACCCATCCTTATCATTATCCCAGCATCTATTTATCTATTTCACCCATATATGTGCTAAAAATGGTAAAGTCCTATATCATTTCACCCATCCTTCTCATTATACAAGGTGGTGTCGTCTAGGGTGGTCCCATAGTAGCTATTATCTAATACATGGGCTGATCAACTAATATCTACAAAGTTGTAGTCATCACTATCTTAGAGGATCTTCCTGACCTCTGACTAGCATCCTGATCATATAAAAGTGCCCTCTGACTGGTTGAAATTGCATTCTCATACAAGATCCTGTAATAAATTACTTGACTCATTACTCTCATAAAATATGATAAGGCATTGGCTAGCCCCTTTTGAGTTACAATTTTAAGTGTTTCATCTCACTCACCATAGATCCTTAGAGCTTCTACTCATGTTGAATCATGCTCCATACATAATTCATGGCTATCCCCTTCCCCTATGGACTATTGTGTTAGTCAATTCACCTTGATTATCAATTACGTAAACTTGAAAGTCAAAATTATAATATGTTGGTAACTAGCCACTATATATTATTTAGATTTTTGATAAATTAACATCATTAGACACCAATTGTCCATATTTACCTTTCACTTGTCCTTGTATGGATTCTATCTTCCCATCCATCACTACCACTTGTGCCTATAAGCTAACTATCTCATTATCTTAGCTTGACAAAGTAGCTAACAACCTAACTATATTAGTCTCCTTAGCCACTATCTCATAGTGAAGGCTCAAAATTAGAGCCTCATCTACTATAGATCATGTTGATTGGGAAGGTCCAGCTCTATCCCCTATACTTGTCCTTGGTAATAATATTATAGCTAGTGTCACCTATGGGTCCAATCATATTTGTACCTATGGGGAAACCACTATCATTACCACTAGAGGAACTATCTATGTTGTCTACACTAGGGAGTAAATAATCACAATCTATGTCACTCTTCCATCTCTTCCTCCTCCTCCCTATCCTCTATCCCCAATTTGACCTTGGACCCTAGCTAGCTTCTTCTTGTCATCCCTCTGTCACCTTTATCATGGTTATGCTTGTATCATAACTTAAATCCTCCCATGTAAAGTGTGTGTTGTTAGTATCAGTGGTCTCATCAGTCATATAGGTTTAACATGTGCCCAACATGTTACATACCTATTAGTCACTCCAACATCTACAACTCCACCTATAAAATCCCAATCAATAAGTTGAAACCTATCCTAGCCAACTATTATCTCTGTTCTCAACATTAGAGGACCCCAATACCATATCTCCCTAGCTACATGTGAAAACACATGGGGCCCATATGACACATCTTGTTGAAGGATAAACTATTATTTTACCTTGTCCAGTCTATACCTCTCAACAACATACTCATTATGATTTGTGATGTAGCAAATTATGGTCATATATCTAAAGATAAATCCATCCTATAATCATAAGAACTACATATATAAATATTCTTAACACATCATATCATGATCTATAAAATCATCAATAGATCGATAGTAAAAGGACATTTCACCCCTATGTCTATGTCAACACACACCTATAACAACCCATATAACTACCATAAGGTCATCTTATGATATATATATCATAACTAGCCTATTGGTCACTCAATAGCTATATGCTCTAAGGACCATATTTGTAGTAGTATCGAGGCCATAAGAATCCATCCCCTATATTAAGAAACCATGTGAAAATCTATTTAAATCTGGGCTAGGATAATGGGACCCCATGGAAAGATCACACTCTCCTTAAAGAAATATAATAACAACCTATCCATTCCCATGTGAAAATACTGATCACTCTTATCAAGTAGTAAAATTACACTAACAATGACCATCAGAACAAGGGGTACCCTATCAATATTCACATCGACCATGATTGCATCTATGTATACCCACATGTGTTCCATATCTATCTCAATAACCCATACTAGCTACTCAAGAAAATCTTATTGTCCACCTACTTGTTAAGATAGGGCCTATCCATAGATTAGTATCTACAAAATCCCTTAGAGATATTATAACATCACTATTAGCTCCCTAATTGGTAGGTGAAAGGTGCTTATATCCAAGTTCCATCTATCTATGAGTGTAGTTAGAAGTGCCTTATCCACTCAAATAACTAACATCTTAGTGATGTACATCCATCCTACTACCTATAGTAGCCCCACTAGTTTGTCATCCCAAATAAACATCTCTAAAAAGACTCATGATCATCACTCTCATGCCATAGTTACATAAACACACTAATACAATCATAAATGTTAGCACATTTAGTAATTTTTCTCAACCAATCACTCAAATAAACTAGATCAGTTATTCAAATTAGTCAAAAACATCCATCCAATCAAAGACACTTCACATTTTGGTGATTCCAACATTTCACAAGGTGAATCCACCAATCAACAATTGATTTCATCATTTTACACATAAATCCACTGATCCTCATGTTTTTATAACCCATCAGGTGATTCTACTAATTGATAAGATGATTTTAATACTTTTTGAGTGATCTTGTTGAACTACAAACTTTTCTACCATTTTAGCGATTTTGGCACACTTGGGCATTTCATTGATTTACACCTATTTCTACTATTTTGCATATATTTCTACCATTTTAGTGATTTTAGAACAATTTGTTCCATTTTAATTGATTTGATTATGATTATTTTATTTTGTGAATGTTTCTTCAATTTTGATGATTTCAGTGCATTTACATGGTTTTGCCATTTACAAATGTTTTCATTGATTTACAAATGTTTCCACCATTTTTGTTGATGATTCCACCATTTTCATGGATGACTTACCACGAAGGAAATTTTTCCTCTTGTAAAATTCACCACACATGTTTTTAGGCTAATAAATGCATATCAAAAGCAAAATTTTTGAAATTTAAGCTACTTGCCACTAGGCTGCTCCCCCATGGTCTTTGGTACTCTCAAACCTTCTCTTCAAGTTGCTTATGGACTATAATACATGCCATTTTATCCAATGGTCTCAAGCACAAAACCGTAGCTAAGAATTTATAAAGATGGGGGTTAAAAGTGAATTAAATTCACCCCTTAGGGTCAATTTATAACCCTGATTTGAATTTTACCCCTATCCCCCATCTGCATTCATTTTCCCTTTTGGATGATCATTTTTCACCCCTTTCAACCTTTTTATTTCTATTTTTTCTACTCCCTTTCATTTCTTGATCTCTTTTCCTTTGTTTCATATCATTTCCTTCTTTTTGACAACCTTATCCATTCGACTTATTTTCCATTTGATCCCTCCATGGGTCATCTCGTCTTTTCCATCCATGTCATCTTCATCTTGGGCAACTTTATGAGTTTGCATTTATTAGTTTTTCATAAAATCACCACTTCTAATCAATTTCATCTTCTTCACATCACTTGGGGCACCCATTATGCCCATTTTTTTGGTGTTTTCATTCTTTGAAAAATTGTTACTTTACTAGTGTCTTGAAGTGTCATTCTAAATAGGGGAAAAACGTAGACACCTCATTTATTCCACTTAGGTGTCATCACTATTCACCAAATCACTTTCCCACATTATTGTGAAAATTCACCCCAATTTCTTCCAAACACTCAAAATCATCAATTTGATCATCATTTTCACCTAAAATCACAATATATATCTTTAATAATGGTTCTTCACCATATCATATTAGTAAATTCACCAGAACATCCTGAATTACTTCATCACTTTGCAATGTCATTCTAAGTCAATTAATCTATTGAACCAAATAAATAATTGACTTTATCCAATCCTAAACAAAATCATATTAATTACTTAATCTTTGTTAATTAATTAATTTCATCAATAATGGAAAATTATGGAATGCACAATTACTAATTTTCATAAATCAATAAATCATATTTTTCATCTCAAATTTATGATGTCATAAAAGGACCCACTTGGAAATTTAAAAATCTTAATCCAAAGTCAAAGTGTCCTTATCAATGGAAATTGAATGCAAGGAGAAAAGTATGCAAGTATGTTCTATGACATATTTTTACACACTCCAAACTTTCATGAGTAGATTTCCTTGCATTCTCTTACACACTCCACACATAGCATTAAATGAGATTTAGTACCCGTTCTCATCCATTGATCTAGATCTTCATCCAACAATTGACAATCACTCATAAACTCTATAAATTAAAGAGCCACCCTTCATTCTCAACAAACTTAATCATGCAATGAAGTATTTCCTAGTTGTCCACCAAAGCTTCAATCTACATCCTTGGTCATTGCATAAAATTACCCATTTTCAAGGGGCTTATTTGTCCATTTGATTATGTGCATCTAACAAAAATTATAACTACATCATTTACAAGAACATCCAAATTATCCAAGAGGAAAGCAAAGGTATAATTAATATTGTTTTACAATTGTAATTGCATTCTTTTTGTCTTACTCAGTTTGAGGACATATGCTTAGATTAGTTAGATATTTCAATTCTATTTTAATTTATAATAACCAATACTAATATTTATTTCATGATGTTACATAGTCAAAGTTATTGAAAAATCCATGACTTGGATTTTGCAATGAATAATCAAAATGGATGTTTTGTTTTATGAGAAAATTTCTTTTTGGAGAGTTTTCTTTCTAGTAATTGAAAACACAATAAATATTATTGATTAGATTTATTAAGCTCTCAAACTTATGTACCTTCCACCTAATTATCAATAGGACAACACATCACCATCGATAACTCTTTGGGCCTATGATATGGCCATAAAACATGTGCCACATGTCGATAATAAGGGAACATGATTTTATTCATCTTCCAACTTAAATTTTGGACCACCAATCAAGTACAAAATAAAGGTCTCATTCTAGTAGGTGAACCCATATCAACATAATAAAAAATACACACCTATTTTTTTGTTATTTAGAGGATAAACCTTGTAAAATAGGGTTTGGCAAGAACAAAATTATAACCTTGTAGACCTACACAAAATTTATGACAAGAAGAAACATATTGATTAAAATAAAAAAATTGACATCAACGTCAGGAAAAAATTGAGACAAACAAAATATTTTCTTTGCATTCATGCAAAGATATTGATTCGAGCTTAAATTAATTATAATGACTACACATGTCAATATCTACTATATGCACATCAAGCTATAAAAAATATAATGTTTCAAACTGATACCAATTTTTACATAAACCCTAAGAAGAGCCACAAACCATTAATACAAATATAGTTACAAGAAGACAATAATACCATGTTGTCAAACAATAACACTATAAAAATAAAGATATAGCCAATTATTTGTGTTATTCAAAGGAAAAATCTTATCTTAATTTGATCATAACCCCAATTGCCTTCTAGTCATAAAACATGATCTTGATCTGAGAAAAAAAACTTGTGCAAAAGTTTAAGACATGAAGAATCATATTGATTATATACAAAATGACATTAGTGCTCATAAAAAACTTGATATAGATAAAATATGTTCATTGTATTCATAGAGACACTAATTCACATTGAACTCAATCAAAATTATTGAAAGCCCAATATCTAGCCTATGCATGGAGCTATCAAAACAAATTTTCAAACTTGCTCTCATAAATGGCAAGCTCATATATAGATTAGATGTTTTAAAGATATCATTAATGGAAACATTAGTTTGGATTAACAACACATAAAATGAACCTTCACATCCTTACATTTGTAATAAAATCCACCATCATAAAAAAAACCATTCAAAAAATTTATGATTGATTTGTTGAGAGTTATCAACTAACATAATAATTATATAACAAAAAATTCATCACCAAAGTCAGACTCCGCACATGCAATAACAAAAAGGCTCACCAAATAACCTCTTTGATTATGTAAAGGTACATTTCCCCTACTTTTGCACTTGTAAATTTTTATTTAGTTTAGTTCCCTACCAATGATACATTGTATAACAATTAAAATATTTTTAAAATAAATAAATATCTTAAAAAATATTTTGAATAAAAATAAAATAATAAAAAATAATTGACATATGTTACAAGGTATACTTAGATTGATTGATATTTATTAACATGTTGGAACCCTGAAGGTAGGCTTAGGATAAAACATGGCTCATAGGGTGGGCACATACTAAGGGTTTTTTTTTAGCTCAAAATGTGCTATAGATCAGTTTTTAACTCCATGTGCAAAGTCCAAGTGTCACTCTAAGGCTAGACACTATGTCATTGTTTGTCAACATCTCAAAATCTTTATTTGAATAAAGCATATAATAGCATGAAGCTATAAGATGTAGATTTAAGACATTCATTATATACTTTTTTTAGATTAAAGTTTATATAGTTTTTATTAATCCAGTTTTATTTTCTATATTGGTATAATGGGTCAGTATTATATTAATTATAGTATATATATTTATATAATATAAAATAGGGGTATAGGACTCAATGAATCCATGAGAAGAGTATGTACCTTTTGGGAAACCCCTCTCCCAAATGATCTCTAATCCATTTTGGTCTGGATGTCTCCCATTCCCCTTCCTTTCCCTAAGGTTCTATTTGGGGTGATGAAGATGGTTTGAAATCTACATTAATCAATTCAATCTCCTCATTATATACCTTTATCATGATTTAGGATGGCACTATCCTCAATTTTATTCCCATTAAATGTTGTTTATTATTGATGGGACTTCTCCTCTTTTGCACTCCATTTTAATCATGTCACTTGTATTTCGCATGAGTGACACATCCTATTTGACTTGTAAATAATTGATGAAATTTTTATAGTGTTGAGGGTTGGTGAAGTGGTTGTAATCCTTTTGAACCCATTTTATCTTTTTGATCTTATCTTAATGTAAATCAAATGAAATATGTTATAGTTGAGGTGGCTTTGTCATCTATAAGGGCTAGGAAATCAAGCAAAATGCGAGAAGGCAAATAAGGGATTTTGTGGCTAGTGACTTCACATACTACATAGACAAAGAAATATCTAATCCATTCATGATGATTTAGTTGAAGTGACTCTCGAAAATGACTTCCAAAGCTAAGGAGGTTGAGGATAAGGATATTGAAAAACTTATAAAAACTCTAGTGTTAGATCTCAAGCAATCACTTAAGTGTCTAAATGCCTTTGATGTTGCATAATCTTTGAGTTGTGAAAACATGATTTCAAACACAATTGACACTTTCAATTTTCACAAATATCACAGAGAGATGGAGACTTTAATTCACTTAGTTTTCTTGGAAGGCATGGATCACTAACATGCTATCTTGGATGGCTTACATAAAATTGGTTAAAGACAAGCCTTAATATTTGAAAGACTAAGCAAAAATATACCACATGAGTTCATGTTCAATCCACCTCTTTATTATTAAAACAATGATGAATATAGTGAGCACTAGGTGATTTTAAGGGGGACCTTATTATTTTCAAACGAGTATGCAATGTAAAATATGGAAGATGTAGTTCTAGGTAATGTGATAATCATAGTTTAGCTAATAGGTGTTGAGTCTTTTTTTGACTCATATATGTAGCTTAATCTTGTGATGCTTTGGGGGGCTTGTGTAAGTTTCCCACTTTTCATCCTCTAACTTAAATAACACTCATACTAATTTAAATGATATAATAAACAAATATACAATCTTCTAGCATGCTTTTGTTAAGCACAAGATATACTGAGAGGGGGGTGAATCAATATATCATATATCTTATAAACTTTCACTTAATCAAATTCCACTTAACCATACATTCAAGATATGCAATAAAACTGAAACAATAAAAACCACACAAGATAGAGAGAGACACCAAATTTAACATGGAAACCCAATGTGGGAAAAACCACAGAGAAAAATCTTAAGTATATGAATGAGCACCAACTCAAACTATAATATTCATAAACATCAACTTGTAATATCACCAACCCCTTTGATGAGCACCAACACAAAAACTATTCATGAGCTCCAACCCACAAGAGCACCAACCCCTTTTCTGAGCATCAAGACAAAAACTATTCATGAGCACCAACCCCTATTGTGACACAACTATCTCTCAATGTTAATTTCTCAATGAATAATATCATATTACAAAATCTCTTTGTTTTCTCTCCTTTGCTCTTCTAAGCTAGATATGACAATTACAAATCATGCTCTCTTCCACACATTACAAATGGCTTCCCAAGCCTTTATTTATAGCTTACCAAATGACCTTTGGCATTCACCCTTTGTGACCCTTCAATCCTCATGGAAAATGATACCAAACTTGGATGACCCTTCGAATCCTTGTGTTTAAAAAGTCACATGGTGACCCCTCATGAGCAAATGCATCCTTTTCCTTTTTGTCTTTATCTTGGTGACTTTTCTTATTCCTCAAAGTGCCCCTTCATGAGAAATTATGCCCTTCCTCTTTTTTATTTACTTGGTGAATCTTGGAATTCTTCAAGATGACTCTTGATGGGAAAATGCATCCCATTCCTCTTTTGTCTTTACCTCTTGACTCTTTGACTTCTCCATGCGCCCTATTTTAACTTTATGCAACCAAAAATATATTAATTAATATTATATAAATATTAACACACATTATCTAATATATGAAAATTAAAAACACCATTAAATGCTATGGGGCCTTTATCACCAATAATGGTAGACCTTTGACATTAATGATAATATTTCCGACAATTTCACCCTTTGTCATTGATGACAACCTCAAACTAAAACTGCCACATCTTGAAACCTATATTACACATGCCAACCTACATATATAGCCAAACCTAAAAACATACAGTAACTCCCTCTTACTCTATCATCCTATACCTATTCCATGTACTTGTTCCTATACCTATACCTATTTCTACACTTCTCCCCCTTTGACATCAATGGAAAAGGGTCTATCTTAGAGCTAACACTTAGCTCCCCCTCAACTGATGCTAATCTTCAATGTCAAGAAGTAATATAAATTACTCCCAACTCCTCTTGTATATCCTTGAATGTGTCCTTTGGTCATGCCTTTGTGAAGATATCTGCTAACCCATATAAATTGTTGGCTGTCCTTTGAACATATGTAAATAACTCATCTTAATCTTTTATTATAATTTCACAACCTTCTACATAAAAATTTAATGTGTATCCCTGATCACATGTTTAACTTACACTCAATAGATTATGCTTAAGACCTTTTACATATGTAACATTCTTAGTCTTGGTTATACCATTATCTAAACTTAATGTACCTTTTCCAACTATCTTGGCAGTGGTATTGTCTCCAAGTTTCAATATGCCACCATTGATCTTCTTTAGAGTTATGAACTTTCTCTTGTCTCTTGTCATGTGCCTCAAACATCCACTATCAATGAACCATGGCTGTTCTTCATTTTTTGCATGCAAATATGCCTGAACTAAAATAGAATATTCAGGTTGTTTCTTTTGCCATGAACCTATCTGAACCTTCTTCTTAATGAATGGAACCTTGAAAATTTAGTCCTTCTTGACTGACTCAAACACACTTCTACAATGCCAGGCTATATGTCTGAAATTATTACACTTGTAACATATTATGGCCTCTTCATCAAACCCTGACAGAGGAGAAAAAGAGTTGTGGATCCTGCTTGACTCTACATGAGTTTCCTTCTCCTTGTTTCTAAAATTTTTAGCTCTTTTTTGACATTCTATTTTATTATGACCTTATCTATTACAATAAAAATAGTAACCATGAAAATAGAAATTGTTTGTGTATCTTTGTCTTGATTATTTTTTGTAGCACTGTTCCTTCCAGTCTTCTTTATTTAAGACATCCTCTGTACTCTTCACTTCTTTCATTTTTGTTTTCTCTTTTGTAAGAGCTTCAACATAGCTCTTTTTATTTTCAAATCTGATACCTATCTTATTTGATATTAACTTTTGAATTTACAATATCTTATTTAACATGTTAGTGCTATCCTCAAATTTTGAATCACTAACTATTTTCTCAATATCTTCTTTTAAAGAGGCAATTTAAATAACATACCTTTCACATTATTCACTTACATTTTGCAACTATGCTGTTAGATCTTTTTCATTCCTTTTAGCTTCTTCAAAGTGTGGCTGTAGATCTTCAATTATTTCCTTTGACTCCTTTTCATTTTTCTCAATCTGGCACTTCAATTTTTTATTCTTTTTCTCAATAACTTCTAATTCTTCTAAGGCATAATGAGTTATCCTTCTAGATTCACTTCAAATTCATCCTCACTTTCATCATGTTCTTCTTCTTGATCATCTGTACTTTTGCTTGTGGAAGTATCTTCATGTATGGTCATGAATATATTTTCTTCTTCATCTGAGTCACTGACTCCAATGTCTTTAACTGAGCTAAGATATTTAGAATATAAATTCTTCTTCTTGAATCTCTTCTTGTATTTACCTTTGAAGTTTTTCTTTTATGTAGAGTTTCCTTTTTCATAATCCTCATTATTCTTATCTGGGCATCTATCTAAAAAATGTCTAATCTTACCACATTTAAATGGAAATTTTATTTGATATTTACCTGTGCCTTTTTTGAGCTTGCAGATGAATAGAGCTCCATTATCATCTTCCTCATCGCTAGAGCTGTCACTTGATTCTTGAATCTTGGTCTTCTCTTTCTTTGATGTCTTGAAAGTAACTTCCCTTTTTGAGGGTTTCTCTTGTTCTATCCACATCTCATATGCCGTAAGAATACCATATAATTCATCCATCTTTAGCTTGGTAAGATCCTTCATCTCCTCAATTGCTAAAACCTTTGCATCATATCTCACTGGTAAAGATATCAAAACCTTTTGCACCATTGTTGACTCTTCTAACTTTTCTCTAAGACCTTGAATCTGATTTACTATTTGAGCAACCTAAAAAATATATCTCGTTATATTTTATTCTTCTTCTTCTATCTTCAAAATCTCAAACTATCATCTGAAAGTCTGAAGATTAGCCCATTGAACCTTTCCATCACCTTTGTAAACATTCTCAAGCTATACCCAAGTCTCATGAGTAGATTTTTATTACATAACTTTAAAAAATTTAGATTCACATAAACCACATAAAATAGCATTTAAATATTTAGCATTATTTTCACTTTCCTTTTTTTCTACCATAGTGGTCAAAAGTGTCTGTGGCTCTTTGTATTCCTCCACAACTGCTTGCCAAATGTTGAATCCAAGACACATCAAATAAGTCCTCATATTTATGCTCCAAAAATCATAATTTGTCCCATCAAATAAATGTGCCTTATTTATATAAAAACCTTCATGTGATCCATGCATTGTGCTTTCTCTGATCTACCATCAAGCTGTAAAACTTTTTCAAAAGGAACTTGCTCTGATACCAATTATTAAGAATAGGATATACTAAGAGGGGGTTGGTGAATTAGTATATCGTATATCTTATAAAATTTTACTTAATCAAATTCTAGTTAACAATACATTCAAGATATGCAATAAAATTGAAATAATAAACACCGCACAAGATAGAGACACACACCAGATTTAACATGGAAACCCAATATGGGAAAAACCATAGAGAACAATCTCAAGTATATGAATGAGTACCAACTCAAACTAAAATATTCATAAGCACAAACTTGTAGGAGTACCAACCCCTTTGCTGAGCACCAACATAGAAACTATTCATGAGCACCAACCCACAGGAGTACCAACCCCTTTGCTGAGCACCAACACAACAACTATTCATGAGAACCAACCCACAGGAGCACCAAAGCCAATTATGTATACCACAAAAATATCTCTCAATTTTGGTTTTTCAAAAAATTATAACATATTGAAATATCTCTTTCTTTTATCTCCTTCCCTCTTTTAAGCTAGATATGCCAATTACAAATCATGCTCTCTTCCACACATTAGAAATAGCTTCCCAAACCTTTATTTATAGCTTATCAAATGACCTTTAGCATTCACCCTTTTTGACCCTTCAATCCTCATGGAAAATTGTACCAAACTTACATGACCCTTTGAATCCTTGCATTTGAAAAGTCACATGGTGACCCTTCATGAGCAAATGCATCCTTTTCCTTTTTGTCTTTATCTTGGTGACTTTTTTTATTCCTCAAAGTGTCCATAAGAAATTTTGCCCTTCCTCTTTTGTCTTCACTTGGTGACTCTTTGGATTCCTCAAGATGACTCTTTATGGGAAAATGTATCCCATTCCTCTTTTGTCATTACCCCTTGACTCTTTGACTTCTCCATGGGACCTCTTTTGACTTTATGCAACCAAAAACATATTCATCAATATTAAATAAATATTAACACATATTAGTTAATATATGAACATCAAAAACAACATTAAATGCTATGGGGCCTTTATCACCAATAATGGTAAACCTTTGACATCAATTGTAGATACCTAAATCTGGCCAACAATGACCTCCAACTAGGATTTTGACCAATTTCCACCTAAAACATACAATTTGGCCTAAAAACACTAAAACATGCTAAACGATGTGAAACTGACATATTCAAGTAGAAATTTTGGCCAGGGTATCATTAAATGGAGCAATACAATTTTTGGGCCAGCTAACTTTGGTCAGATCATTGTGAGTCAAAATGCCAATTTTGCACCTATGTGTTCTGTATTGCTCTTTTCTATCAAATCTCTTACACGAGGCACATGTATTTGTTATTTTATATTGGTAACATCCTAAATTGGAATATGGTTCCAATACATCTTACATCCCCTTCCAATTCTAATCCAGTCAAATTTTGGATCAATAACAAGACATTCTGATCAATTTGAGTTATTTGTGCATAAAGTGCTTAAACATGCTTAAGAGCTAATTAACCCAAATCAAGGCATAATTAATAATTACATGGAAACTTGTTGAATAATTTGTTTTAGAAATGAATATTGAATATTTGCATCATTAGGTGACCTTATTTCTTGGGAAGACATCCCTAGGCCATAAATGCCACAAATATCAAGATTCATGCCTCTCATGCCTTATCAAAGCCCTCCATGCCTCTTAATTGCTCCTCTATCTCAAATATTTATGAGCCTATTTATCTATTTTAATTACAAAATTAGATTAATCCTTAGCCACACATCTCAATCGTGAGATGGATGGTTCAGGTTGATTCTGATCAATCTAAAAAATCTATAAATAGAGAGGCCATGAACATCATTTCTAAGCGATGATAATGCAAAGTTATAATGCCAAATTGGTTCCAAAAGCTTCAAGAAACTAGTGTTATCATGCCAAATTTATTTCAAGCTAAGCCAATCCACAAGCCAAAGGGGCCAATGAGAGATGGAGGTATCCAATCTTCCATTGATGAGGACTTCATGAGCACAAACCGAGCAAGCCATTACAACAATAATTTTAGAGCATCCAAGGAAAGTAAAAGAGGTTTTTTTGCATTTTAGTTGTGTGTTTTATTCATGTCTGTTAACTAAGCTCTCCCTAGTGTTTAAGCCTAGATATTTTATGCTATTTAGTGTGTTTTTTTTATTTTGTTTTCATTTTAGAACTAACACCATACTAGCCATCCTCTCATGAGTCAAATTCCTAGATCACATAATGACACACCTAGAGGGACAAGATGCATCCCACACATGAAAAAGATCATTTTGTAGCTTTAAAATATTCATTTGGACCATTAAAACTCTTACAAATTTATTTTCTAACTTTATTTTGCCATTTTTATTTATCACAAGTTTACACAGTAACCAACGTCAGCTAGTATAACTGACATCGGTTGGATAGCTTAACCAACATTGGTTAATAAAAACTGACATCAGTTGGATAACTATCATTTATCACATTGGTATAACTGATATTATTTAGATAACCATCATCAATTAGAAGATGTAACTGCCATCGGTTATATAACTGACGTCAGTCATTGTGTTTTTCTTAAAACACAAATTTGAGAGCTATTTTTTTAAAGTTCATTATATCAAACCTAAAAGAGCTTCAAGGCTAAAGGATATGCTATCATTTTTGTTATAGGACCAAGCTTGATATTTGTTAAAAACATGTTTTAGATCACCTTTTTCATGCTTAAAAATCAATTAGGAACTTTGTTTTGGTGTTTAACAAAAAAAAATTAGATGTTTATGGTGAATGTTTTTAATGTTTGTAACTAAGACCAAGGGGTCAAATGAACACCACCTCATTTTCTATTTGGGCTTAAAAATGAACTCACCTTTTCAAAGCTTTTTGTATTTACTTATTTGTTTAGATTAAATTTTTGTTTGGTAAAAAGAGGTGCGTTGCGTGTATGCTCTTCCATTTATCCCCTTTAGTGAACCCTTAGAATCAAAAGTACCATTCCTATTGCAAAATGTCTAGTCCAAGGCTTAGAAAGAATTTTATCGAAAGTAATCCCCAAAAACTCATCAAAGTTTGGGTGACCTTGAAAATGACCCTAAAGTTTTTCTCTTAGTCTATTATTTTTATGCAAACTTAGCTTGCAAGGGGGATGTCATTACCTTCCATGAGTTCTTTAGGGAAGCTTTGACCAAGGGTTTCATCTCCTGGCATTGATTTCACTTACTCCTTTTGAGTTGCACATGAGACATATCTGCATTTGGACATCACACTATATTGAGTGAATAAAAAGATGTAGTGGTTGTAAAAAGGATTAGACATTTTTATAATTAGCCAATACCATGGTCACCCAATTTTTGTGCTTGTCTTTTGCATCATTTGATGTGAAAATCATTGTGCAATTGAGTCCCCTAGAAATGTTTAAAATCTTGCTTGTTTAGTCAACCCCACATTGACATACCCTTGCTAGGATTTGGATGATTATACTTAGTGTATTTTGGTCATTTTTTCTTGGTATGTTTTGAGACTAAAACTTGTTTGCTTATTCATAAAGCCATGTCAAAACCAATTTGTCTATAAGTCACTCTTTTATCTAAACATTCATTATGCTGGCCATTTTACACCACACTTGTGCCTTGAAATTTTTGTTAAACTTATTTTTGTGTGTGTCATTTGAGTTGCGAAGGGTAGTGTTATGCTGACCAAATCATGTCAAAACATTTTGACCCTTTTTAAGTCTTTGAAACATAGAATTGATCACATCATTTGAGCATGCTTACACCGTTAGGCTACTTAATTTGTTTCAAAATTAGTTTATTGTTAGGTTGTGGAGCTAAAAGCTTCACTGATGCAGACATGGAGAAGGCCATTGGAGGGGTTGCTGAAGGTTGCTGAGCGTCAGAGCAACCGGCGTCGGTCTGATCAGCCGACGTTGGCAGGATAGTGAAGAGAAGCAATCGACGTCGGTCATGGGTCGGCCGGCGTCGGTCACCTCCAGGCGGACAGGGACCGACGTCGGTCACCTGTGTGGTTCGACTGCGAGCTTATTACGGGCAGTTAGCTAACGAACCAAGTGTTTGCATGAAGAGAGCTATTTTTAGACTGAGAGCTGTGGATCTAATTATTGTAATTAGATGTCTAATCATTGTTTGGATGAGATCTATATAATAGACTCATGGTTGTATTGGAAAAGTTGTTCTAGTTTGAGTTGAGCAAAGTTTGCTCCTTCTGTGTGTGAAGTGAGTAAGGGTGCTCCTCCTAGTTCCCTATCAGTGCCAAGCTTGGTACTAGTTGGAGAATCATAAGGACTTGGTGAGGCAAGGACAAGGGTTCTTCAGGGTGTAGAGTGATCTACATGGTAAGTAAGATCGTTGATCTACAGGTGTATGTGTGTGCAAGGTCAAGGTTCACAGGTGAGCAGAACCGTGTTTGATTTGCAGGTGTGCAGGATCATATAGACAGCAACACAACAGGGAGCAGTATCAGGCAGGATCTACTTGGAGTACAGGTGTGTACTCAGATAGAGAAGAGAGGAAGGCAAGGGAGTTCCTTCCATAAGTATGGTCTGTTGAATTGCAGGTCGTTGTAGGTTCATGGGAGATCTACTTGAAGTACGTGGAGTACTTGTTTGAGTGTGTGGAGCACTTGTGGTGTGCATGGAGCACAGGAGGTGAACACCAACTCTGTATTTGAGTTGGGTGTTGGGACCTAAGAGGGAGAGCTTTGGGGAGAAGAATTACTATTCACTTGAGGTGTGGGAAACCTCTGTAAGGTGGTGGAGAAGAAGTGGCATCTTCTTTATTGTATTCTTTTCTGTATAAAGTGTTAATACAATTTGTGTATTGTCTCTCATATCTTGTGTTATTATGAATTCTAGTTACTTGGTGAATCTGGTTAATTTCCGCATATTAAGTTGCTTGGTTTGGTAATCAATTGTGTGCTTCCGGTTTATTTCTCCCAACAAGTGGTATCAGAGCTAAGGTTGCAGGAAGCAAGTTTTGTGTTTGGTTACAGGGCACTCTCAGGAGTTTCTGATTGAGTGGGAGTAGAGCAATGGCAGATGAAAGTAAGCTAAGAATGGAGGAGTTGAAAAGCACAGATGGTTACTCACGGTCCTATGGAAAGAAAGAGCAGGTAAAAGATTATTGTTGGTTGGTAGCAGATCAGCATGAAGAAACTGAAGAAGCAGATGTAGCAGGTGTTGTTGCACAGGATGCTCTGGGAGGTTTCTTGGATAAAGTTGAATCTTGGATAAAAGATTCGGTTGCCTCTTTCCATGCAGCCCTAGGTAGAGGAGCTGGTAAGCCTTGCCAAAGAATTGGCAAAGGGGAAGTGAAGCTAAAATTGCAGGTGGCCAACACACAGGTGTTGATGAAGGTCATGCAGGTCCCAGGTTTGGAGATATGGCTAATTTCTTCAGAAAGATTGGGTGATGAGAGATGCACAAGAACTCTCACAGCGGATGCACTTGAATTAGCTGGTGGTAAGAAAATAGGTACCCTTTATCTACTTGTTTATATTACTGATTCTTCTTTTGTTGCAGAGACGTGGCTTCGTAGGCTTGGTCACATGAGCAGGAAGGAGATGCATGTTCTTAAGTGGAAGACAGATATATTTGACAGACTTAAGAACTGGAAATCCTTGGTGTTTATGGAGGAGATGGCAGACAGAACCCAGTGGATGGTGCTGGATACCTCTGAGCAGGGTAGTTTGGACATGGGTTTTGATTCAAAGAAGCTCGCGGGTAAAAAGTCATCACTCACAGGTGAACACAGGTACCGATGTCAGTCAGGAGGAACCAGTGTCGAACAGACAGGTGCCGATGTCGGTCATGTGCAGACCGAAGCCAGCGATGTCGGGCAGGGTAAGACCGACGTCGGTCATGGGACCGATGTCGGTAGTATGTAAGACCGATGTCGGTCAGAGGATCGACGTCGACAGCAGGGACACCAGCAGTTGCAGGTTGGTAGTCAGGTACAGGTGCATGGAAACTGATGTCGGTCGGATGCAGACTGTGGGGTGACTGAGGTCGGTCACTGTAACGGATTTTGGGTGGACAGTGAGCTGTCAAGGAGTCTCAAACACCCATATGGAGGACTGAAGGTGTAAGTAGGCCCTCAAATTCATTGTTCCTCTTCTTTATACATGTTGCTAATTGTAGAGCAGGAAGGATCCAGGAAACAGGGGTGAGCTCGGCATGGATGAAGATGTGATTCCTTGGAGGAGAACCAAACAGGTGTTTTTGGTAGGATTGCCAGCTGGATGGAAGCACAGAGACGAATGGATACCTTAGTAGAAGAATAGAGAGAATGGATACGTGAGACAGAAGACCAGGTTATATGGTCTTGTGGAGCTGCAGGACAGTGGTACAGGTTTTGACAGGTAGAGGATGAAGCATGGCTTCAGTTAGTGTCAGGGTAACTACTGTGGTTTTGTCTTACCAGGGGGATGATGAGTCGCGACATCATTCTGTTGCTGTATGTGGATAGTATGCTAGCTAGCAGGGGTGTACATACAGGGTTTTGCTGAGCTAAGGGTAAGATTAGTTCAGTGGCATGTCAAGAGGAGTTTGGAGCAGTGAAATTCTTTGACATGGGAGGCATGGAGATCACAGGTTGATTTTGTCTCGAGTGGGAGCTGATGTGAATCAGGTGTTGGCGAGGTTCAGGATGCAGAGCCGGAGCACACTAAGGGCTGGACAGGTACAGTGTCTAAAATCACATGAGGTCTGGTATAGGCCTGAGTATTCCCATGCAGTGGGAGCTGTCAGAGAGTTAGGAGCCAATTCGGGGAAGTGGATTCTCAGGTACTTGAGAGGGACTAGCAGCAGGGATTCATGCTATGCAGGGTCAGGACTTCACTACATGTGTTTGTAGGTTTGGATGTGGCAGGGTACTCGGATGACAGGAGGTACATCACAAGTTGTGTGGTGGGTTGTCTTCAGGGTTGAGCTTGAAGAGGGATACAAACCAGGAAATAGATTAGACGGAGTACAGGTACAGGTATAGTGCAGCTGTTTATCTCCAAGTGGGAGATTTTTAGGTTGTGGAGCTAAAAGCTTCACTGATGCAGACATGGAGAAGGCCATTGGAGGGGTTGCTGAAGGTTGCTGAGCGTCAGAGCAACTGGCATCGGTCTGATCAGCCGACATCGGTAGGATAGTGAAGAGAAGCAACCGACGTCGGTCATGGGTCGGCCGGCGTCGGTCACCTCTAGGTGGACAGGGACCGACGTCAGTCACCTGTGTGGTTCGACTGCGAGCTTATTACGGGTAGTTAGCTAACGAACCAAGTGTTTGCATGAAAAGAGCTATTTTTAGACTGAGAGCTGTGGATCTAATTATTGTAATTAGATGTCTAATCATTGTTTGGATGAGATCTATATAATAGACTCATGGTTGTATTGGAAAAGTTGTTCTAGTTTGAGTTGAGCAAAGTTTGCTCCTTCTGTGTGTGAAGTGAGTAAGGGTGCTCCTCCTAGTTCCCTATCAGTGCCAAGCTTGGTACTGGTTGGAGAATCATAAGGACTTGGTGAGGCAAGGACAAGGGTTCTTCAGGGTGTAGAGTGATCTACATGGTAAGTAAGATCGTTGATCTGCAGGTGTATGTGTGTGCAAGGTCAAGGTTCACAGGTGAGCAGAACCGTGTTTGATTTGTAGGTGTGCAGGATCATATAGACAGCAACACAACAGGGAGCAGTATCAGGCAGGATCTACTTGGAGTACAGGTGTGTACTCAGATAGAGAAGAGAGGAAGGCAAGGGAGTTCCTTCCATAAGTATGGTCTGTTGAATTGCAGGTCATTGCAGGGTCATGGGAGATCTACTTGAAGTACGTGGAGTACTTGTTTGAGTGTGTGGAGCACTTGTGGTGTGCGTGGAGCACAGGAGGTGAACACCAACTCTGTATTTGAGTTGGGTGTTGGGACCTGAGAGGGAGAGCTTTGGGGAGAAGAATTACTGTTCACTTGAGGTGTGGGAAACCTTTGTAAGGTGGTGGAGAAGAAGTGGCATCTTCTTTATTGTATTCTTTTCTGTATAAAGTGTTAATACAATTTGTGTATTGTCTCTCATATCTTGTGTTATTCTGAATTCTAGTTACTTGGTGAATCTGGTTAATTTCCGCATATTAAGTTGCTTGGTTTGGTAATCAATTGTGTGCTTCCGGTTTATTTCTCCCACCATTTATCATTGTATCAAAAACCATTTATGTCAAACCATGTCATGCACACCATTTGGACCATTGTCTTGTGCCATCATGCTATCCAATCTTGTCTAATTTGTTTGGTCAGATCCTAGTCTTCAACGTTGAGTTTTAAATTAACCTTGTCATGTTTGGATACAAACCTTGATTGATTTTTGTTTAGGCCTCAATTCATGGGGTTAATACATAGATCTTTCTCTTTTGAGTTGCATAACTTTAGTTAATCAATTACCCAAATTTGAAAACTATTGATGGTTTATTTATTCATCACCTATCCTCATCATTGTTCATTCCTTTATTTGGGAGAACAAAACCTTTTTTAGAGACCCTTTTATCTTATGCCTTATGCCAACTGATCATGTTTATGTTTGATTCCATGTGCTGGGTCTATGTCAAAGTTATTTCCAAACTTGTTAGATTAAATCACGTCATATTAGCCTTTATTTTAAGTCTAGCTTATGATGTTATTTGGCCAAATGTCCTAGCACATGCCCATTTGTTTGAGCCTATATTTTGACTCTGTGTTTGGACAAAAGACCTAGTAACTCAACTTTTCACTTTCCTAGTTTAGACCTTGTTTGAAACACTTTGACCTAGACCTTTGACATGTCAATTTTTATTTAGATGTTTGACCTTTTACGTGTATGACATTTGACATTAGACATTTGATGTTAGACTATTTTATGCCAAGTCTTAGAACAAATAATTTTGGAGATATAGTTCCACCTTCAAATCACATTGAAGATACAGCTCCATCCCTCTGACCAAGTTGGACCAAGTTTGAACCATTTGTTATCTGGATCATTTTTTTGAGTTTGTAAAACTCTAAGCCTTTTTTTTCCAAAGATTTCATCATTTATGTAGATATGTCTAGCTAGACTTATGGTGGCATCACTTATAATAAAAATTATGATAGAATGGCTACACAAAATGATTTTTATGGATTTAGTCAAGACCTGAATGATGCTAATATGGTTTGTGAGATATATTTCTATCCACCTCATATTAATCATTCATGGGAATAAAGTCATGAAACAATTTATGGTCCAACTTGAGACCTTGATTGGTATGAAGAGGTTTTATGAGGAAGACTTTGAAGACCCAACTATAGATAATGTTGTTTGGGATATGAATCCATACCCTCTTTGTTAGGTTGTGGAGCTAAAAGCTTCACTGATGCAGACATGGAGAAGGCCATTGGAGGAGTTGCTGGAGTGTCACAGACACCGGCATCGGTCAGGCCAACCGATGTCGGTAGGATAAGGCAGGAGAGCAACTGACGTCGGTCAATAGTCGGCCAGCGTCGGTGACCCCCAGGTGGACAGGGACCGATGTCAGTCGCCTATATGGTTCGAATGCGAGTATATTACAGGCAGTTGGTTGACGAACCAAGTGTTTGCATGATGAGAGCTAATTATAGACTGAGAGCTACGGATCTAATTATTGTATTAGGTGTCTAATTATTGTTTGGATGAGCTCTATATAATAGACTCATGGTTGTATTGTAAACTTGTGCTAGAGAGTAAGAGAGCAATATTATAAGCTCCTTCTGTGTGTGAGGTGAGCAATGGTGTGTTCCTCCTAGTGCCACAGTACCAAGGTGGGTGCTGGTTTTGGAGAGTCAGCAGGGTTCTTCAGGAGTGTATGATCTTGGTCATCAGGTGAGCATGGCTTCTATAGGAGATCTACATGGTAAGTAAGATCATTGATATGCAGATGTATGTGTGTACAAGGTCAAGGTTCACAGGTGTGCAGAACCAGGTTGATTTGCAGGTGTGCAAGATCAAATAGGACAACAACACAATAGGGAGCAGAATTAGGTAGGATCTACTTGGAGTACAAGTGTGTACTCAGAGCATAGAGGAAGGCAAGGGAGATCCTTCCATAAGTAAGGTCTATTGAGGTGCAGGTTGATGCAGGTTCAGGGGAGATCTACTTGAAGTACGTTTGAGTACTTGTAGAGTGCATGGAGCACAAGTATAAGGTGAACACCAACTCAGTGTGTGAGTTGGGTGTTGGGACCTAAGAGAGAGAGCTTTGAGGAGAGAATTACTATTCACTTGAGGTGTGGGAAGCCTCTGAAGAGGTGGTGGAGAAGAAGTGGCATCTTCTTTATTGTATTCTTTTCTGCAAGAGTTTTAATACAAGTTATGTATTGTCTCTCATATCATGTGTTATTTATGGATTCTAGTTACTTGTTGATTCTAGTTATTTCTGCATATTAAGTTGCTTGTATTTGGTAATCAATTGTGTGCTTTTGGTGTTTCATATCCCCAACACGTGGTATCAGAGCTAAGGTTGCAGGAAGCGGTTTTGTATTTGGTTACATGTCACTCTCAGGGATTTATGATTGAGTGGGAGTAGAGCAATGGCAGATCAAAGTAAGCTAAGAATGGAGGAGTTGAAAAGCACAGATGGTTACTTACGGTCCTATGGAAAGAAAGAGCAGGTAAAAGAAAATTGTTGGTTTGTGGAAGATCAGCAAGAAGGAACTGAAGAAGCAGATGTTGCAGGGGATGTGGCACAGGATGCTCTGGGAGGTTTCTTGGATAAAGTTGAATCTTGTCTTACAAATTCAGTTGCCTCTTTCCATGCAGCCCTAGGTAGAGGAGCTAGTGAGCCTTGCCAAAGAATAGGCAAAGGGGAAGTGAAGTTGAAATTGCAGGCAGCCAACACATGGGTGTTGAAGGAGGTCATGCAGGTCCCAAGTTTAGAGATGTGGCTAATTTCTTTAAAAGAGTTGGGTGATGAGAGATGCATGAGAACTCTCACAGCGGATGCACTTGAATTAGCTGGTGGTAAGAAAATAGGTACTCTTTATCTACTTGTTTATATTACTGATTCTTCCTTTGTTGCGGAGACGTGGCTTTGTAGGCTTGGTCACATGAGCAGGAAGGAGATGCATGTTCTTAAGTGGAAGATAGACATATTTGACAAGCTTAAGAACTGGAAAGCCTTGGTGTTCTTGGAGGAGATGGCAGATAGAGACCAGTGGATGGGGCTGGATACTTCTGAGCAGGGCAATTTAGACATGGGGATTGATTCAAAGGAGCTCACAGGTAAAAAGTCATCACTCACAGGAAACACAGGTACCAGCGTCGATAAGAAAACTGACGTCGGCAGTAGGTATGACCAATGTCAGTCACAAGGACTGACATCGGCAGAAGGAGTACACCAACGTCGGTAGGGTTGGTAGTCAGGACAGGCACATGAACTGATGTTAGTCAGATGCAGACTATGTGGTGGCTGAGGTCGGTGACTGTAATGAATTTTGGGTAGACAACAAGCTGTCAAGGAGTCTCAAACACCCATACGGAGGACTGAAGATGTAAGTAGGCCTCAAATTAGTTGTTCCTCTTCTTTACACTTGTTGCTTACTACAGAGCAGGAAGGATCCAGGAAACAGTGGGAGCATGGCATGGAGAGATTGCAAAACCAAGCAGGAGATTTGGTAGGGTTGCCAGCAGGTATGAAAGCACAAAGATGAATGGATTCCTTAGTTGAAGAATAGAGAGAATGGATACGTGAGACGGAAGACCAGGTCATACGGT
This sequence comes from Torreya grandis, assembly GCA_037957365.1. Taxonomy (NCBI): domain Eukaryota; kingdom Viridiplantae; phylum Streptophyta; class Pinopsida; order Cupressales; family Taxaceae; genus Torreya; species Torreya grandis. The sequence goes on from JARHVA010000134.1 coordinate 7,311,141, forward strand.
CTTGAGGAGCTGCAGGACAGTGGTACAGGTTTTGACAGGTGGAGGATGAAGCATGGCTTCAATCAATGTCAGGTAACTACTGTGGTTTGTCTTACCAGGTGGATGATGAGTCATGACATCATTCTATTACTGTATGTGGATGCTATGTTTGCTAGCAGGTTTGTACATACAGGGTTTTGATGAGCTAAGGGTAAGATTAGTTTAGTGGTTTGCTATGAAGAATTTGGAGTAGCAAAATTCTTTGGCATGGGAGGCACGGAGATCACAGGTTGATTTTATTTCCAGTGGGAGCTGATGTGAATCAGGTGTTGGTGAGACGTAGGATGTAGAATTAGAGCACACTAAGAACTGGACAGTTCAGTGTCTGAAATCACATGAGGTCTAGTATAGACCTGAGTCTTCCCAAGCAGTGGGAGCTGTCAGAGAGTTAGGAGCCAATTTGGAGAAGTGAGTTCTCAGGTATTTGAGAGGGACCAACAGCAGGGATTCATGCTATTCAGGGTCAGGACTTCACTACATGGTTTTGTAGGTTCAGATGCGGCAGGGTACTCGAATGACAGGAGGTACACCACAGGTTGTGTGGTGGGTTGTCTTCAGGATTGAGCTTGAAGATAATACAAGCCAGGAAACAAATTAGATGGGGTACAGGTATAGGTACAGTGCAGCTATTTATCTCCAAGTGGGATATTGTTAGGTTGTGGAGCTAAAAGCTTCACTGATGCAGACATGGAGAAGGCCATTGGAGGAGTTGCTGGAGTGTCACAGACACCGGGTTGGTCAGGCCAACCGACGTCGGTAGGATAAGGTAGGAGAGCAACCGACATCGGTCAGTAGTCGACTAGCGTCGATGACCCCCAGGTGGACAGGGACCGACGTCGATCGCTTGTATGGTTTGACTATGTGTATATTATGGGTAGTTGGTTGATGAACCAAGTGTTTGCATGATGAGAGCTAATTATAGACTGAGAGCTGCGGATCTAATTATTGTATTAGGTGTCTAATTATTGTTTGGATGAGCTCTATATAATAGACTCATGGTTGTATTGTAAACTTGTGCTAGAGAGTAAGAGAGCAATATTATAAGCTCCTTTTGTGTGTGAGGTGAGCAATGGTGTGTTCCTCCTAGTGCCACAGTACCAAGGTGGGTGTTGGTTTTGGAGAGTCAGCAGGGTTCTTCAGGAGTGTATGATCTTGGTCATCAGGTGAGCATGGCTTCTATAGGAGATCTACATGGTAAGTAAGATCATTGATATGTAGATGTATGTGTGTGTAAGGTCAAGGTTCACAGGTGTGCAGAACCAGGTTGATTTGCAGGTGTGCAAGATCAAATAGGACAGCAACACAACAGGGAGCAGAATCAGGCAGGATCTACTTGGAGTACAGGTGTGTACTCAGAGCATAGAGGAAGGCAAGGGAGATCCTTCCATAAGTAAGGTCTATTGAGGTTCAGGTTGATGCAGTTTCAGGGGAGATCTACTTGAAGTACGTTTGAGTACTTGTAGAGTGCATGGAGCACAGGTATAAGGTGAACACCAACTCAGTGTGTGAGTTGGGTGTTGGGACCTAAGAGAGAGAGCTTTGAGGAGAGAATTACTATTCAATTGAGGTGTGGGAAGCCTCTGAAGAGGTGGTGGAGAAGAAGTGGCATCTTCTTTATTGTATTCTTTTCTGTAAGAGTTTTAATACAAGTTGTGTATTGTCTCTCATATCATGTGTTATTTTTGGATTCTAGTTACTTGTTGATTCTGGTTATTTCCGCATATTAAGTTGCTTGTATTTGGTAATCAATTGTGTGCTTCTAGTGTTTCATATCCCCAACACTCTTTACAATAATCAGTACATGGAACATAATTAAGAACCATCTTATGAGCCAAATCACAACTAGGATGATATATTTTAAGAGGAAGACTTAACATGCTTTGGCTTATGAAAGTAATTATGCTCCACCACATGATACCATTTATGTTCTAGGACCACAATGGCATATCATTCCCATAACAAGCCCTCATCCTCTGGTTTATGTAAGCAATTAAGATCTACAATGCCCCTTCATCATTTCAGGATCTAGTCCTTTGGCTTGTGTGAGCAATCAAACTCCACACCACCATATCATTACCATTTCAAGACTTCATCCTTTGTCTCATGTCAAAAATCATGCTCCCCAAGTCCCTACCATTATCCAACCATAATTCATTCCTCATATGGTACCAATCCCATCCAAAACTCAACCGATCCAATCCTTTGAAGACTACGCTATGTTCAAAACTGATATTTTCTAACTCATTGGAAATCAAAGCCAAGATAACTAATCAATCCAAGATGTTTTTGTTGAATTAACCACTTATGATAAGTCTACCTGTGATGAATCACGTATTGATCCTATACCAGTTATCAAGAAGTCTCACACTAATGAGCCAATCTTTATTGAGTCACTTCTTAATGATTATAACCACCTTTGGGTAAATCATTATCTCAACCAAGTGCCTATTTTTCAAGAGCCTCCTGTTGACTAGCTAGTCTTTGAGGAGTTATCTCTTGACCTATTTCCCATCCTAAAGGAGTCTCACTTTGATAAACTAATTTTTTTGGAGCCGAGTATGCCATCACATGCCATTACTTGTCCAAAACCAAATATTCAACAAGACATCATTATAACAGAGTACCCATCAGATTAAGAATTGGAGTTAGATTTAGGTTTCACTCTTGGATCAATATTAGATTTAGCATCAAAATCAGAATCAACATCATTCTCAACATCAGATTCAGAGTCCATTGAGTCAAAATCAGATTCAAAAGAAGAATATATTCATGGCTGTTACAACATTGGTTATGTATGACTTGTAGATCAATTTGAATATATTTATGATCTTTCTACAATTTTTGAGGATGAGTACTTCGACTTCGACATAAGTTATCCTAGTATCTTTTATGAGGATTGTGTAGCCTCTCTCCATTATATTACAATTCCATAGGCCATTACCATTAACCAAAATAGCCATATTATTGACATTCAATCTCCCATAAGTGTCGATTAGGACTGACAGAATCATACTTTGTCAAACTTCATCCATGGTGTCATAGTAGTTGAAGAAGAACAAGGAGGACAAGGCTACATTCATGTAGCAGAAGAGCACTCTCACAGTGAACCCTTTTTGGAGGTACTAGGGGATAATCAAAGTTAGAACTCAACATCTTCCAGTGAAACTTTTTTGGAAGTGCTAGAAGACACTCAAAGTCAAAATCCAATGTTCATTAGTGAAACCTTCTTGGAGGTCCTATGGGACAATCAAGATAACTTTATTGGTGAAAACCTCTTTGAGACATCAATAGATGAGCACAAAATTTCTTCACTACTTGATGAATAAAAAATCAAAGATCAAATCAAAATAGCTTCCAATCTACAACCTAATTAGATGGTAGCTACTCTCAAAGTTAAAAAATAGAAAAATCTGGTGGTCTTATCAAGAGAACAATTCTTCAACCCCACCACAACCAAAGTTATATCGAATCCAACATCAACAACATTACGTATGACTGAAAGTCCAGATATTTTTTGTTTCCCTACCATTATACATTTCATTATCATCTACCATTCTATTTCACAATCAAACCTACCATCCAATATTTGTCCTTGTTTACCATTTATGGCCACACTTTCCTTTGTAGAGGCTATAAGGATACCTTGTCTTAAAATTTAAAGAAATCAAAATCAATGACCAATGAAGATCATAAAATCATTCTTGAAAATCAAATTTGTAGGCCATTTTTGATAGAGCAATTATTCAGATGAGGTGTGGTCTATCAATTAACATAATTGATTATTATATTTATATCATTTGATGATCAGGGTGTGCATCTTCATCTCAGTAGGAATAATAGAATTATATACCATTTATCATACCCAGGCCAAAAATATGTATCATATCATTTCATAATCCATTGCCATTGTTATATATCTTTTTTCCATTGTCAAATATTCTTGATATTCACCCCATCACTTAGGGGCAACCCTACTACCATTTTATCTAATCTATCCAACCAATCATTATCCTTAACAAGACCATGCCATCTTATCATTCCATTCCTATCTAGACCAAATCCTATTTTTAGTCATCCTACCCAATCTTATTTTGCTCATGGTTCATTTGGTTCTTCCTACACTTTTTGTGAGAGAATTCCAATCAATTTTTAATAATCAATCCAATGCATGTTTACAATCACAGTCTATGAAAGTAGTGTGACAGTTGATCTGGAAAGATATATTTCATCCTATCAAGTTTGTTTATGTGAACCTGATTATAACTACCTATGAGCAAATCAATGTATCACTAGTCTTAATACTAATTATAACTGCCTATGGGCAAATTAGTATCATTGACCTATGCCATTGTATCTTAGTTATAACTACTTATGGGCAAACTATGTGCAACATTTGTTTATCATGCATTATTGCATCACCTTGCCATTACTATTTTTATTTAACTAGCCATTTGCTAGTTTTGAGAACTTGTTGGGACCTAGTTGGTTTTTCTTCACATTTTGTGTGGATAAAATTACTATGAATTGAGGTCATTTTAGGACTATGTGGGTCATGCTCAATTCATGTTGAGGTCACCTCAGTCCCCCTTTTTATACGCTCTCACTATTTTGCGATCAACCTAAGCTAAATGATTTCACCATTTTGTGAGCAAGTATCTTGTTATTCCCTAATGAGTTAAGATACCTTAAAATTCCAAAAACATTCATAATATTTCAAAATCCAAAAACATTTATCCTATTTAAGCCTAGTCAATTATCCTCGGTCCAACTTCCTGGGGCATTGTCATTGTTAGGATGCTTTCTTTTACTTTTGTTTTCAAGATTTCTATTTTTTTGTTCATTTTAGTTAGTTAGTTTATTTACTTACCTATTTGTTTATTTTCAGCACTATTGCCTTGACTTAGTCTATATGTGTTCATTGGGTGATTCCTTGAGCATATTATTATTGAGTCTATCCATATTCATATGTCGATATTATCATGGTTTTTATCATTGGTGTATTATTTTTGAGTGTTTATTGGATATCAGGATTCAATCCTTATGCATATTAGAGCCAAGTATTTATGTTGTTCTATCATGATGCCTACTGTCACATTCTATAACAAAAATTAGCTTCAGGAAGGTCTAAAATCAATGGAGTTGTAGAAGTTTCTCCTTCACACCTTGGAAAATCCTCCCATCCCACCCTTGATCAAATTAACTCATTTGACCATTTTAGTTGTATCACTGTTAATCAAGATGAACATCACCTTATTGATAGGTACAACTGGATCATTTAAACTAATCAATATTATTTTTCTATTCATCTATTTCATCACTTTGCACCTAATTATCTTTAATCTGTATTCCACATTATATCCTTGAGTTATGCTTGCTAATCAGTCCTAACTAGGGCATAATCATCTTTAGCCAATCTAGGTCCTCTTAATGATTATAACTGCCTATGGGCAAATCATTATTTTGACTTTTATACCTAATTATAACCACTTTTGGGTAAATCAACATACTTTTTACATCAATGCATGCAAGAATTTTCTTATTTGGATTAATCTGAACCATGGATTAATTCCACCTTTCTTCTTCTTTATTTTCAAGGGATCGTCCATCAATAAATGTGATGGCCACTCCTTTGAGGGGGCATCAACATAGGCTTCCCAAAACCATTTGGATCTTTGTTCTTTAGTCATCATATTATTTTTGGCATATAGGCCATCTCTCATTATTTTAGAAGACATTGATTTGGCTATGGTTTGTAACATCTTCCCAAATAGGGGCAAACTAGATACACCTAAATCTAGCCACCAATGACCTCCAACCAGGGTTTTGACCAATTTCCACCTAAAATGCATAATTTGGCCTAAAACACTAAAACACACTAAATGATGTGAAACTAACATATTCAAGTTCCAATTTTAGCCTTGGTATCATTAAATGGGATGATGTAATTTATGGGCCAACTAAATTTGGTCAGATCATTTTGAGTCAAAATGCCAATATTGCACCTAGGTGCTCTGGATTGCTCTTTTACATCAAATATATTACACAAGACATGTGCCTTTATTATTTTCTATTGGTAACATCCTAAATGGGAATATGGTTCTAATGCATCTGACATCACCTTCCAATTCCAATCTAATCAAATTTTTAACTAATAACAAGATATTCTGATCAATTTGGGTAATTTGTGCATAAAGTGCTTAAACATGCTTAAGAGTTAATTAACCCAAATTAAGGAATTATTAATAATTCCATAGAAAATTGTTGAATAATTTGTTTTGGAAATGAATATTGAATATATGCATCATAAAGTGACCTCATTTCTTGGGAAAACATCCCTAGGCTATAAATGCCATAAATATTAGTATTCATGTCTTCCATGCCTCATCAAAACCCTCCATGCCTCTTAATTTCTCCTCTATCCCAAATATTAATGATCCTATTTATAAATTTTAGCTGCAAAATTAGATTAATCCTTAGCCACACATCTCAATCTTGAGATGGATGATTCAGGTTGATTTTGATCAATCTCAAAAATCTATAGATAGAGAGGCCATGAACATCATTTCTAAGCTATGATTATGAAAAGTTATAATGCCAAAGGTGCCAAGGAGAGATGGAGGTAGCCAAGCTTCCATTGATGATGACTTCATGAGAAGAAACTGAGCAAGCCACTACAATAAGCATTTTTGAGCATCTAAGGAAGGTAAAAGAGGATTTATTTTGCATTTTAGTTGTGTGTTTTATTCATGTTTGTTAACTAAGCTCTCCCTAGTGTCTAGGCCTAGAGATGTTATGCTAGTTAGTGTGTTTATTTAATTTTGTTTTCATTTTTAAATTAACACCATACTAACCATCCTCTCTTGAGTCAAATTCCTAAATCACATCAATGACAATATTTTTAATAGATTTGTATGGGTGCACATTTTAATAGCTTTGCATACACTAGTTGAATCTGATAATTGGTTTGGTTATAATATACACACACATTATAATCACCATTTTGAATTCATATTTTTTGCATAGAAATAAACTGCATGGTTAATAATTAGACTAGATTTTCCCCTTTTTTATTGATATGCACTTCTGATTGATAATTTACATAAACTCTACTGATTGCACTTCAAATTTTAGAGAAAATTTATGGGTTGGTTTAACATTCATCCTCAGGGTTTTTGAATCTTGGTCTAATGGATTTGGATGGAATCCCATCTCCATTCAAAACATTTTCCTCAATGGATGGTATATGTACCTTTGAAGAAGATAAAAAAATAGTTTCTTAGATAGGAAATGGACTCAATTGTGTCCTCTCCCTTGTTTGGGCTTGGAGTGAGACTTTTTTTGTTTTGATAATAAGGACTTATAGCGTATTGGTTGGTCCCAACTAGTAAATGGTGGTGCTCCATCCTTTTTACATGGTTAATTTCTCTCTACCTATGTAGCCAAATTTCTACCTCTTCATATTTAATACTTTTTACTCTTCATTTTCTACCCAGTGTGAATGTTTCCCAAGCCATTTTTTATTTATACTTTTTCACATTTTAAGGTTGTACCATATTTATCTCTAGAAAAAGAACCTAATTATAATATATGATATATAATAATGTAATAAGAATATAAATATAAAATATTATAATATTTTATATTTATATTCTTATTACATTATTATATATCATATATTATACATTAAAAATATATGTATAATTATGATAAATATAATTTATATACTATATAATTAATATTATAATATCATTTTTAATTATTGTAAAATAATACATTTATATATAATAATAATAATAATAATAATAATAATAATAATAATAATAATAATAAAATAATTATAATAACATACATATTATATAGTAATATATAATTTTATAACATAAATTAAATTATATATTATAATTAGATATTTATTATTATATTTATAGGGTAAATATGAGGGTTTTGAAAGGACCCGAAAACCTTTTACAATACCATTATAGATATATCAATAGAGCTCAACTAAAACACACATCAAACTGGTCTAAAAATAAAGTAGACCAATAGGTAGCACAAGAAAACATCAACTATACAACACCAAAACAACCACCAAACAACAAAAAAACATAAAACTATCATCCATACCTCTCTAAGCTACTGATAACACATGACTCTTGTCACTCTCAAACATATCAATAATGATAACTACCCAAATATCTGGATCTGGGTCTGACATTTTCCTTCAATTTTAAACTCCTAGTTACTTTATCACTTGGTTGAACTAGTCTCTTGAATTTGGATTTTTGATATACACCAAATTCTATCCATCCTCATTATATCCACCCTTAGGGGAGGTATTTATCTCAAAGACCACTAGTTCCTTTATAACATATACCTTATACATAGATCCTTCCTAAAAATCATGAAATCTTAGGTTCCCTACTTCAAAATTAGTAGTCGAAGCTTGGGTTCTAATTTGTTTCTCTAGAATAGGTATATTATACTTTACCACATGTCCCTTAAATTCATCATGATTATGTCCTTCCAAGCATCCAATTTATCCATTCTCTAGGCATGTAGATTTTTCCACTTTATTCATCATTGAAGTCTATGGTATACCTTCATTCTCCTCTCAGTGAACCAAATCTTGATCATCCAAGATATCAAAATTTCCTTCCTCAAGACCCATTGAGTCTTTATCCTCCTCCATCATTGCAACCTAAATATATATTTACTTTCATTCATTATACCTGAAGTTCAAATAATTCACCTCTCATGGCTCTCATTTACTTATACCTGTTATTAGTTCTTCCCTAGTATTGATTGAAAAGGTTGACTTTACTTGTTCTTCTCATCTAATAAGAAACTACTCTAAAGTGGGTAGAATAATAGATCTATCCACAATTTTTTCCTAATAGTATAAAATTTGTTAGCACCATCAGATCATAATTCATTAGTGCCAATAGTCTATAGTTCATCAGCATCAACAGTCTTATTTATAGATCTAAGATGTCACCTTGGTTCTTTGGCTGGTTCCTTTTTTTCTATACAATCTTGGTTTCTATTAACCCCTTTAATTCTAGGATGCAATGGGGTTATAAAGGTCCTCATTTATCTTCTTAAATTATTCATGTCTTTTGAGATGATAGGTAGTGGATTCATGACTTGATTTATAGCATGTTATACTGATCAAAGGTGAGCTTTCATTATCAATCATTTGAATCCTTTCTCCAAATTTTGAACTTAACTTGAAAAAGGTTGAGATTTAATTGCTCATAAAAATATTGATGCAAAATCTATCACAAATAAGTCTTCTCTTTGATTTTATGATTGGATGAAAGGAGAGAAATTGACCAAAATAGTTAGTTATACCCATCAGGACCTCCTCATCTAAAAATTATATGGGAAGATCCATGAGTTCCACCCAAATTGGAATTTGGTTAAAAATTTCCTTATCTAGAGCACTCAGATTCCATTTTTAGAGGGATAAATAAGTTTTACCCATAAACCAAGGCCCTCCTAATAGAAATTTAGAGTAATTCTCTTGATTAATGAAGGAGATAATAAATAAATCCTTAATCAAGGCTAAAATCTCAAATTGACCTTTGGGCTTACACTTCGTATTAGTCTATTCTCTGAAAGAATCAATATTGGGTCTTTTCCCTTGAAAATTTCTAAATAATGCATTTAACCATCTGAGCTAAGCTTGATCAACAATTATATCAGGGATTTGTAATATATTTATCATGATATTAAAATAATAATAGTATTTATGTAGATGTTATATTAATACAATATATATTTTAAATTACATCATTATTATATTACATATTAATTATGATATTATTTATAATAATATTATTATATATCTATATCTTATATTGATATAATATATACATAGCTCACATTAAATATTTCATAGTTTTCATGTTCTCTATGAATTTTCCCTTCCTTGCCACTTCACCATTTCTCACGCTCACTATGAAAAAAAAAATCCACCTAATATAACTCATTTCCACACAATATGGAGGAACACACCACCTCATTTTCCACCATCACCTTGACTAGAAATATCATAAATATTACATTCATGTTGTGGGTATAAATGATGAAATGGGGTGAGTGGTCATAGTTTTTTGAGTGAGGTACAACTACTAATTTACACTCTTTCACTTTACAAAATTTGATTTTATTAAAATAGAAAATTGCATCCCTTCTAGTGTAACTTACACCTTTGGGAAATTGCTAGATATAAATAAAATAACCTAATATATCTTAGTGTCATAGGTGTTTCCTAGACATAAATCCCTATCAACAACCTCTTACCTTCATTGTTCTCATTTTTTGTGCCATACTAAATGTTTCCATTCACCAACATTACACACACCCATGTACACCACATCAAGCCTAAGTGCCATGAAAAAATAGTCGCATACCATTTCAAATAAAAAAATATTCCATTCATGCTGATCCAAACATTGATATGCAACTTTTCAAACCATAAAAGAAAAGAAAAGAATTCTCCCAACATTGTGTTGGTACTTCATGTCATGCACCACATCGACTGATGATTAATGTGACTATCCCAAATCAATTTAGGTCCTTATTAATCCATTTCTAAGTAAGATAGTAGTGTTTTTGGTGGATTGGATGAATGGATTATAAACCAACACCACATTAATAGTCATTTACCTACAATGGGAATCCCACCTTCTTACTTAAGATTTGTCCTTTTGCTTGATTTTAATCTAGTTTTTACTACAATCCCAAATATTTTCCTATGATATTCATTTCATTACATGAATGATTTCCATAACTTTATAATCACTATAATTTTTTAGATAGTGGTCTAAGAATATTGAATATAAGTCATAGTCTAGGATTATAGGATATAAATGGTATTAGGAAAATAAAAATGCCATAGTTGCTCTTTCTTGGGGCATTAGAAAAGTCAAAAGGAACATTCTATATTTTATAAAATGGGTGGATTTGTGTAACTAGATTACACAACCATGGAAGGATTGATTTATTTAATTACTTGACAATCATTATTGGTTTGTTGTCATCCTTATTTTTTTAATCATGTATAAGGTACTACTACATCAATAATCTTGTACAGTAATCCAATGGAGTTTATCTCTTGTTAACATACATTAGGGTTTACTCTAAAAATGGAAAATATTATTAAAAAATATGTATTCATGTATACTACATATTCAAGGTTTATTAGTTTTTTCATGATCAAAATTTTGTTCTATCTCTTGCTTCATCCGAGTATTAATATGATAATCCAAAGAACAACATGACATGAACATCATATCTAATTGGTACAATTATTGAATATTTTAAAGATAATTTCATCACCATAACATTATCCACTATTATAAATTGTACCAACTAGAGTTGAAAAATTCATTACTATTACATCAATGATCCATTAAAAGCTATGAATCCTAATTGCACTTTTTTTTAGATTAGAAGGAACAAGACTCACAACTTTCTAAGAAGAGATTCGACACATAGATATTGATTGATGAAATAAGATTCATTTGAGAAAATATTTTTTAGAACATATATGCACAAATTTATTTTGAAACTCCTAGAAACTAAAAACATGAGTTTTTGAGGTAGATCGATCACTTTAATAGGAATATTTGGGTAGCTGTGATGTAGAGCATCACCATGTAATAAAGGAGTTAGTATGTTTGATAGTGTTTTAATGACCATATTTGGTCTTATGAGGTTGATATAGGTCTTATATGGTCCTATTAGAGGTGTTAGAGTCATTAGAACATATTTAAGTTGTGTGTTTGAAGCTTTTAGGAATTTCTTGCCAAAAAGGCTATTTTGAATATTTGAATTTTTAAAAACTAGCTTGTGGGAGTTTTGGAGTCCTGTGTGTGATCTAATGTATGTAAATGGTACTATAAAGTAATAATTGGATGTGTAAAGGTGAAATAACATTCATCTCATGGAGAAGGTAATGAAAATCAAGACGACAAGAAAAAGTAATTGCCCTTTAATGTGGGTCAACAAGAATAGGAGGTTTATTTGCATGTTTAATATAATAAGAAGCATTGAATGCATCAAGTAGTTAGTGTATAAATAGATTAGGGTAGTAGATTATATAAGAGGATATACTTGAGGATATAGAGGTAGGAAAATGAATAAAAAGAGGAGAAACCAAGATCTCAAGAAGAACCCTATTTGCCTTTCAATTTATGTATATGGTTATTGCATCTGGGTAAAATCAATCAATAAAAGAGTGATTTGAGTTTATAATGATTATTATTAAGTGTTCCCTCTTATTATTATTGTTTTCATTGAATAGTGAATGAATTTTTGTAGATAACCTACATGTTCAGATTCAAATCTCAGTATATATAAACTTGGGAAGGCCTTGTTTTGTACAGTCATGTTGACAAGGTCTCTTAAGATAGTATAGTGGTTGTTTGGAGGTTAATTGGAGATTATAAAGTATTGGGAATGTAATAGAGAATATATTAATGCTATGCCCCTAACCTATCACATGTATTAGGATAGGAATAGATGACTTATGGCTTACTTTTCCCTCTTTGATGCTATATCACATTTCTCTATACATTCATTTGGTTAGGAGGTTGGCCTATGGAGTAACCATGGCCTAGATAGACTATATATAGGAGGTAGTGGGTAATTGTTTACCATCATATTGTGAATTATACTCTTATTAAAACTTGTGGAGGTTTCCCCCTTGAAGTGGCTTGTCTATTATCATATATTTTGATATATTTCAGTCATATTTGGATCTATTTCTACTATTCTACTTTATTGTTGAAGTAATTTCATTACAAGTGGTATCAGAGCTGTGATTTGGGAAATCTTGTGGGTGAAACCCTAATTTTTTAAATTTGGATATATCTTAAAAATGGTTACAAATTTCTCTAAATTTATTTTACTGGAGGTGCGAAATCATTATATTAAGCTTCCATTAAATTTCACCTCATTTGGATCTATTTTACAAAAGTTATCTCCATTTAGGGTTTTTCATAAAATTAATCTATAGTGTGCAATTTAAAGAATTTTTTTGAGTTATTTACATTTTTGGAAAGCTTATAAAAATTTGGCTAGTGTATATTCTTTGTATGTTTTGATTTGAGACCGACATAAGTCCAAAATCACTTGGTCAAAGTTGGGTCAAAAGTGCCAATTAGGGTTGACATCGTAAAGCTCTTTTATGGTAGGTCCACAAACTTGGGGCTGAGGAAAGGGTGCTAAAACTCTAGGTAAAAATCCTAAAAAGGAAGTGATGGAGTCAGAAGGGGGATGTACTAGATCCTTTATATTAGGGTTCTATGATATAGATCACAAAGTGAGCCAGCTTGACTATAGTGTGTAAGGCATTAAAAGTGAGGTGCAAGGCATACAATCTAATATGAAATACATACAAGATACTTTGGTAGATATCATGATGGATTTGAAAAATAATCAGTCAAATAATCTAGCTATCACTATTGCATAACCCCACCAGGGTGGTTTCCCCAACCAGTCTACTTCAAATCTAACTACATTGCCACAGAGGAACCTATTACTAAAGGTGGATATGCACAAATTTGATGGAAAAGATCCACTCAATTGGATCAAACAAATGGAGAATTTTTTTGATCTGCATCATATCCCAGGTGGACACAAGGTTACCATGGCATCCTTGTATCTTGAACTTGATCAATTCATTTGGTATTGATGGTTTTGTGCTCAAAAGAAAAAGATGACTCTTAGTGTCACCTGGTCAATTTTTACAGAGGAGCTAAAATTACACTATGGCATAGTGTGACAAAGAATTAATTTAGCCAACTGGTAAAATTGTGATAGACTAGCTCTGTCAAGGATTATATTTATCATTTTCAAAACCTATCCTTATGTGTGGAGATAATTTTTTAGGAGAACTTGAATGACCAATTTTTGGGTGGAATTAAGGACCACATTCAACATGAGGTACACATGTTTAATCCACTTAAGATTTTTGATTCTATTATCATGGCATGCAGAGCTAAGGAAAAATTCATAGCCAAAAAGAAGCAACCATTCAATCACTTCAAATATTGTAGCATATCGACACCAACATTTCCTTCACCTACCAGATTGACCCCTCAACAAATTGAAGAGAAGCATGCAAAAGGATTATATTTCAATTGTGATAGAAATTCGAGCAAAGGACATAGATGTGCTGAGAAGAAGTTATTCTACCTTGAGGGATCTAATGAATATGAAGAAGAAGATGATGCCTCTAATGATGATGAGGAAGAGATAGAGGAAGTACCTAAAGATTCCCAACCTACAATCTCTTGTCATGCACTTGCAGGTATTAGCACTCAAAAAACTCTTAAGGTGGTGGGTTTCCTCAAGAAATAAAAGATGACAGTGTTTATTGATTTAGAGAGCACACATAACTTCATCAACCATAAGTTGGCCACTCGATTGAATTATTTCATCTACCCATCACTAGAATTTTAGGTCATGATTATAGATGGTGGCATAATTAATTGTTCAAGAAAATGTCATAGTATTAAGCTTGCTATGGGTGAGTAAAATCTTGATTCTCCTATGTTTTCTATTCCCATGGGTAGCAAAGACATTGTTTTGGGAGTCCAATGGCTCACAACCTTGGGTACCATTGAGATGAACTTCTAGGAACTATTCATGCACTTTTGTTCTGAAGGTAGGAAAATTGAACTATGTGGATTATAGGCAAAATCTCCATAATTGATTAGTTCACATCAAATAACCAATATGTTAAAAAAGGGGACAAAGGGAATTATTGCTTGATTATGTTCCATATAAGTTCAACCCACATAGGCATTTAAACATCTTGATCTATAGATGATTCTTGATAACCACCCATCTATTTTTGGGGCCATGCCAAAAGGAATACCACCAAAAAGAGAACATGATCATGCCATTCAACTACTTTAAGCGAGTTAACCACCAAATATTAGACCATATAGATATCCATATGCACAAAAAAGTGAAATCAAAAAGATGGTCCATGAGATACTAGAGGTAGGGATCATCAAGAACAACTAAATTGCATATTCATCACCAGTGGTCATGGTGAGGAAGAAGGATGACACATGGAAGATGTGCCTAGATTATAGGGAACTCAAAAAGTACACCATCATAGATAAGTTTCCTATTCTAGTAATTGATGATTTACTTGATGAGTTACATGGTGCTAATTATTTCACAAAATTGGATCTTCTCTTGGGGTACCATCAAATTATAATCAAGGATGAAGATGTTCATAAAATTGATTTTAGAATACATGAGGGCCATTATGAGTTTTTGGTAACACCCTTTGGTCTTACAAATGCACCATCTACTTTTTAGAGCTTGATAAACACTATTTTTAGGCCTTTTTAAAGGAAGTTTGTGTTGGTTTTCTTTGATGACATATTGATTTATAGTGAGACATGGGAAGCACATCTACAACATGTGAAACAGGTGTTGATAGTTTTGGAGAAGCATCAGCTTTATGTGAATCCATCCAAATGTGATTTGGAGTGCAGGAGGTAGAGTACTTAGGTCACATTATTTCCCATGAAGCTATCAAAGATGATCCCTAAAAATGAAAAAACATAAGTGGTTAACAAATGTTTAGAGGGGTATCTCCATTGTTTTGTATTAGATAAACATGAACATTGTGTTAAATGGCTACCACTTGCAGAATGGTGGTATAACACATCTTTCCATACCTCTTCTAAAATGTCTCCATTTCTAGCACTATATGGTTATCATCTACCTTCCATCACTTCTTCATTAAAGGTGAAAACCAAGGTTTGAGATGTGGAGGAGCACATTCAACATTGACAAGATGTTTTGGCTAGTTTGAAAGAGAATTTGGCCTTGGCACAAAATAAGATGAAGCAACAAGCAAATCAACACCGTAGTGAGCAAAATTTTGAGGTGGGTGACTGGGTATTTATATGTTTGTAACCTTACAAGTATATGTCCTTGAAGAAATAGAAAAAGGACTATTGATCCTAAGTATTATGGCCCTTATTAGGTTTTGAAAAAAATTGGAAGTGTGGCTTACAAGCTTGAGTTACCTCATTCATCTCACATACACCCAGTATTTCATGTTTCCTATTTGAAGAAGGTCATTGGACAGAAATTTTTAGCCCAGACAGAGCTCCTAGATCTAGATGAAGAAGGTTGAGTCATTTTGGAACTAGAGAAGATCCTCCAAACACATACTAAGAGGTTGAGAACTAGAAATATTAGGGAATATCTGATGAAGTGGAAGAACCTGAGCAGTGAAGATGCAACTTGGGAAGGTGAAGATTTTTTGCAACATCCAGAGTTGTTCAATGTTGAGGACAACATTGGTTTGAAGGGAAAGGGCATGATACACCCCTAACCTATCACATGTATTAGGATAGGAATAGCTGACTTATGGCTTACTTATCCCTCTTTGATGCTATATCACATTTCTTTATGCATTCATTTGGTTAGTAGGTTGGCCTATGGAGTAACCATGGCTTAGATAGACTATATATAGGAGGTAGTGGGTAATTTTTATCATCATATTGTGAATTTTGCTCTTATTGAAACTTGTGGAGGTTTCCCCCTTGAAGTGGCTTGTCTATTATCATATATTCTGATATATTATAGTCATATTTGGATCTATTTATACTATTCTAATTTGTTGTTGAAGTAATTTCATTACAATTAAATGGTAAATACCATTTTGATGATTATGGGAATCCATTTGTTAGTATACTATTGAATTTAAATTTTTACACAACCCATTTGAGGAAATTTTGTATTTACACAATCTTTAAAGAACAAGTAAGTGGACTTGGTTGATGATTGTTGATAGGTTATTTTTTTATTTGAAGCATAATTATATTAAGGAGATTGTGGTTGATGATAATAACCATTTTTAAGGCTTATAAGACCATCTAAAAGTGCAAGAGACCATAAACTTTGTCACACAGTCCCTAAAAGAACCCATAACTATGTATATTTGAATTTTATGTGTTGGGAGGATGTACACCGGAAGCACACAATTTGATTACTAATACCAAGCAACTTAATATGCGGAAATTAACCAGATTCACCAAGTAACTAGAATTCAGAATAACACAGCATATGAGAGACAATACCAAATTGTATTAACACTTTATACAGAAAAGAATACAATAAAGAAGATGCCACTTCTTCTCCACCACCTTACAGAGGCTTCCCACACCTCAAGTGAACAGTAATTCTTCTCCCCAAAGCTCTCCCTCTCACAGGTCCCAACACCCAACTCAAATACAGAGTTGGTGTTCACCTCCCGTGCTCCACGCACACCACAAGTGCTCCACGCACTCCACAAGCACTCCACGTGCTCCACAAGTACTCAAGGTACTTCAAGTAGATCTCCCATGAATCTACAACAACCTGCAATCCAACAGACCATACTTATGGAAGGAACTCCCTTGCCTTCCTCTTGCTCTATCCGAGTACACACCTGTACTCCAAGTAGATCCTGCCTGATACTGCTCCCTGTAGTGTTGCTGTCTGTATGACCTTGCACACCTGCAAATCAAGCAATGGTTCTAATCACCTGTGAACCTCGACCTTGCACACACATACACCTGCAGATCAACGATCTTACTTACCATGTAGATCTCCTATATAGGCCATGCACCTGTGACCAAGATCCTACACTCTTGAAGAACCCAGCTGGCTCTCCAATCCAGCACCAACACACCTGGTACTGTGGCACTAGGAGGAACGCACCATAGCTCTACCTCACACACAGAAGGAGCTTATAATTATGCTCTCTTACTCCCTAGCACACATTTCCAATACAACCATGAGTCTATTATATAGATCTCATCCAAACAATGATTAGACATCTAATTACAATAATTAGATCCGCAGCTATGAGTCTAAAATTAGCACTCATCATGCAAACTCTTGGTTCGTTAGCTAACTGCCCGTAAATAGCTCGCAGTCGAACCACACAGGCGACCGACACCGGTCCCTGTCCGCCTGGAGGTGACCGACGTCGGCCGATATATGACCGACGTCGGTTGCTTCTCTGTGCTATCCCGCCGACGTCGGCTGATCAGACCGACCCCAACTTCTTCTGCAACTCAGCAACCTTCAGCAACCTCCTCTCCTGTTTGCATCAGTGAAGCTTTTAGCTCCACAATCCTAACATTATGAACATGTCATTGATCAAGGTAAAATAACTATTGGAGAGGGTTAATCATATCGAAGAAGACATAGCCTAGGTGGTATTAGCTTTTGAAGTTATCTAAAACTATTAAATTTATTTTTTATTTCCTCTCAACTTGGTATAGGCCTGTCAAGACGTAAAACTAGGGTTTGACCTTACAACTCACTTAATTTGAGTTTTCACCCTCCAAAATTTTTGAAAATTTGTAATTAAATGTGTTTTGAGGTATTGATGTAGGGGCATCACTCATGAGAACAATATGATTGAATTTTTTGGTCTAGATCAAGTGAATAAGGGGTATATAACATATTTGTGATGTTGTATCAATTTTAGGAGTCTAAAAATGCACCTTGGAATGCTTTTCAAGTGATTAAGATTGCCTTGGATGGTCAGAGATTCAAACTAGAGATTTCTAGCCAATTTGAATAATTTGAGTTTTTGAGTATCTTGGCTTAGAATGGTACTTGTAAGACATGGTCTAGAAGTTAATAAGTTGTAAAATGAATATGGAAAGTGAATAAATACCCTTATATCTATATACTCAGCTAAAGGTCATATTTGTATGAGAGAATCAACCTTGATGTTTGTGTCAAGGAGCAAATGTCCTAATAAGTAACTATTGGTACGTAGTTAGGGTAGTGAAGTTTAATTTAAAACATGAAATTTTTGGTTTTTAATTATTTTTTAGAATTTAATTGAAGAGAATGGGCTCATGTCCCAAAAACATTGAAAAAGAAGAATCTTGAATTTTGATAGGTCTATAACCCTGTTGTCTTGCATGAAGCGATGTTAAATGATCAAAGCAGGGAGGTTTGATAATGATATGTTTTGGTTATAAATATATATTGGTGAGTAATATCATACTTTTTGAGTGTATTTTCATTGTTACTTTGTTTTTCTCTTTCACATCTTTTACACACAAATATGTTTGCTCCTATTGAGATTGTGTATGTCTTAGATAAATAAGAACAAAGTACATAGAAGATGATTGATAGAGGTGTAATGAAGACTAAGTAAGAATTAAATATGGTATGTGGAATATTTAAAGTCTTATACAACTATGATAGAGAGTAAAATCCTTTGAAGGGGTTTCAAACTTCAAAACAATCCTTGTATTATTTGTAGACTGTGATTGTCTTAATAGTGAGACCAATATTTTTGTGAAATTATTAATTAGAGGATTTTGAATTGGTTATTAATGAAATAAAAATATGTGTGGATGTGTTTCACTTCTTATTTCTATTAAAAAAAGTTGAAAATTGGATTTGGATTCCAAAAGCCTCCAAACAGTGCTCTCTGTAACCTATATAAGGTAACTGTGTGTTTTATATGGCCAAAAACATGAATACAATCTTGAAAAAAGGATTGGTAGTGAGGAATTAAAGGTTTTAAAAGGTGTATGTAAGTCACACATAACACGAAAATAATTATAGAACCTTGAAACCCTATAGGAAAGGTGTAAGAGCAAACAATGTACTCTCAGGTGTTGTAGACCCCTTTGAACCCTAAACTATGGGTTGGGAAGTGAAAACCTCATTTAAGACATTAAAAATAGTGTAAAAACCTAAAATTTGGTGATTTTATAGGTTTCAATGAGAATTAAGACATTTTTGAGTTTTTAGATTGATTCTATACTTTGTATAAGGAGAGAAGACCATGTAAGTTCCTATGCAAAGTAGGCCTAATTAAGCATGATAGTGAGATAACAAGGGTGAAAAAAGGGGTTTAAAAGAATAATTATAATCCAAAATTAATCTAAGAAGTCAAAATAAATAAAGGGTATTTGATTTAGGGACTAGTTTGTTAGGGTTCATCCGTATATGTCCGTACTTGTAAAATTAGCCTAAACAAGGCTACTAGAGTAACCTGTGTGTAAGGGAAAAGTTACAAAGATTGAGAAATAAGTTGAAAAGGGTATTTCCAAGGGTATTATAGGTATCAAGATAGCCTAAGGATAATGACAAGGATAACTAGATCCATGAGAGATACAAAACATTTATGAACCCTAGAATGACCATATGAACCTTGGTCTAGTGAATGATCATCAAACATTGATAGAGTAAGTGAGAAGTTGATCATCCTCTACCTAATTTTGGTATCAGATCAAGTTTGATATCAGTGGTGGGTGAATTTTTATTGGTGTAAATAATACAATAATTTATAAGGAAAAAAGAAATTGGACACCATGTGTTTAGAACTTAACTACAAGACAAGAAACCAGGAGCAAAGACCCATAGAACAAAGGGTGGATAGAGGTGTAGACACCGAAATCATGTCAACTCCCCTGGTCATTCCCCATCTTATTCTTCTTCGCCTATTTAACCCTTGTCGATCACTTGTTCCACTAACCTTGACCCTGGCAGCATGTAAAAATGAGCACAGAGTGAAAGCTAGACTCTATCCCCATTGTGCATCTGCCGACGATGGTCTTTACCCGGCCGATGTCGCCGACGTCGGTCACTTATCGGCCGACGTCAGCAATCTTGCCAACGTCGGTCACCTTGCCATTATCCATTATCAGTTATCATTCAGTTTCCCAAACGGTTATCGAACCGTCTCTCGAACCGTCCCTGGCCTTCATCAGTGTCCGCCGATCAATCCCGAAGGCTATTCAACCATTTTTCGAATCAACCAATCATTCATTCAATCGACCTCTGAATTCCAACATCCACAGACTCTGGCAATCAACACTCTCACGATCAACCAACTCCGGCATCAATCAATCTGCATTCGTTTCAATCCGGCACTGCATAGACAACTTCAACTATGGCTTTCATCACGTCTTCTGGCAGGTAAGTATTTACTCTGTTTGTTTTATTTCTTCTTGGTTATTATTTGTTCATTATTTCTGTTATCCCGAATCTTCAAACCACAGACCCAAGTTCTGCATCTCTCCTTTACATCCCTGCCCACTATCCGAATCCATAACTCTGTCCAGACTCGACTAAAACCCCCAGACTCTATCCAAACCCGACCTTACCTTGCCCAGACCCTGCCTTGACCTTATCTCGATTCTATCAGACCCTGTCCTGACCCTGTCAAGACCCTGTTCTGACTCTCCTAGACCTTCTGCAACTCGTTCAGACTCTATCCAGAACCTGCCCCGACTGACGCCGGTCACTACCCCGACCGACGCCGGCAGTTTGACCGACGCCGGCACCTTCCCTGACCGACACCGGCACCACAGAGACCGATGCCGGCGACTGTGCAGAATAGTGCTGCATATCAGGTACACATCTTTAGTTTCTGTCATTTATTTCTATCATTTTATCTTTTATTATCTACTTTCATCCAATATTCTGCTTTTTTATCAGTGGGTTGATATCCTTCTAGGAAGTCTTCGTACTTCCAGGATCGGGCGTTCGCCTGACAGCCCACCATATCTTTGACTAACGTTTTTCCGTGTTTTAGCCTTTTCTTCACAGGTGTCATTCCTCCATAGCCAAAGAGGAGAATCTTCCAACGTCTGATTTCAGTGCGCACGACTTTATCAGGTATCTTCTAGCCTTGACCATTTCTTTTAGTTTCTTATTTCTTCTTTGAATGTAGAAAGCAATTTTGCATAGAAACATTCTGGCACGCCCAGTGGGATCCTAGGTCCTCCTTGGGTTCTTTCTTTCTTTCGTTCATATAGGTGCATTAGGTTTCTTCCTTTTCACCTCCTTTCGTCTCTTCTTAAACGACATCATAAGCAGGACTAAAACGAACATTTCTTTCTTTCTTGCACTTCTAGACTAGCTAAAACTCATATTCTTCGACTCTTTCTCCATTCGTCTTCATACGAACAAACATTTTGACTTGGGCATTAAAACACTTTGCATTCATTTTTGCTTGTGCTTGCATCTTCTTAGTACACATCTAGTAACTTAAACACATATTGAATAAATCGTAGACACTTGATGTTACAAGACCAAACCACCTGCACAAAACAAACATAAAACTTACCTGAGACAAGGCCCGACTGGGATTTCATCCCCCAACAGATACCTTACCCATCCCGGTGACCCTACTTGGATTTCATCACCAAGGGGGAAGCCCACTCCGTTCTCTGGTGGAGGATAAACTCTAGTGGAAGTATATTTTGGCTAAGCGAAACCAGCTAACCACTGGTATCGTGAAGTGAGGGGAGCTTGCTCCTTAGCACCAGGCCTGTACGGAAGCTAACACAGATTTCTTGAGCACCATAACAAAACCCGAAACCATCCATAGACTGCTTCTTCTAGGACCCGACTCACAAAGCCAATCTTTCTCTACACACATTCTAAGGCATAAGCCACTATAATCCTAATAATTTACTTCTAGGGTTTTAGGATCTGCTTGTGTCTTCATCTTTTTGGTTCTTATCTGCTTGTTTGAGCTTGTGAGGACGTTCTTCCTTGCCTTGAATGGTTCTAACTCGTAGCCAAGCCAAGGCTCTAGTCGATCACGTGAGGCATCATCCTCTTCCATCTACCCCGCCTACAACCAGCCCTATAATGGAGTTCAACTCGAAAACTGAAAGAACTCCTACCAGACCATCTTCGACCCAAACGCCTATTATCCCAAAAGGGGACCAAGATTTCGCATGATTCTTGGACCTCAATACCAAAGCCTTGCAACACTATCTCGCGAATAGCCGAACGCGAGACCCCTTAGGCAATCCAATTTATGGAATGCCGACTTCTTTCCTCAAAACTGCGGCCGTATCAACGGCATCCATAGTCCAACCCTTAGACACTCAGGATGTTGCCTCAACCAATGACCAACCTTTTACCAACCATCCAAGTGTGGCCTCTAGTTCCATCATTGGGCCCACTTTCACCGGGGTTTCGGCCCCCCATCAATCTCAGTCTACTCAACCACTTTCTACCCCCTTTCAAAACCTGGTCGTCTCTATTCCGCCCACCCTTACTCCTATCAACACTAGGGTGGCTACCCATCCATTAGCCCATGTTACCTCTAACCAACCTCCCATGACAACATCAAACCTAGCCATGCCTTCTATCCAACCATCCTTAGTCACTTCTTCTGTCCCTACGACTAGTCATCCGTACGTTGTGCCCTTATTGGTACAACCGACTACGTCGTATACCTCTTTCAGCCTCTTTCAAGCACCTTATAATCTAGGAGGCATTCCACCCACCAATCCGTCAGTAGATATTATCAAGATGCTGATGGATAAAATGTCCAACCTAGAGACCTCCGTTACCGGCTCACGCAACACTCTCTCGTACGAACAAATCTGCAACGAGCCCATCCATCCTTCTGTCCCCATCAGACCATATCCCAGCCAGTGGGAACTTCCTAAGTTTTCTCATTTCCAGAGCAAAGAAGACCCACAACAAAATTTATGGGCATTCAGACATGCCTGTTACCTTATCGCCCATGACGATGCGTTGCTCTTATGCACGTTTTCCATGTCTCTCTCGGGTGCTACACTTGACTGGTACAGCTCTCTTCCCAGCCATTCCATCCTCACGTTCACTCAGCTGGCCCAGCTCTTCCTCGATCATTTCTCCATCAATATCACCAAGAAGGTCTCCATCACAGACCTCTATTCTATTCGCCAGTTCAAGGATGAATCTATTGCTGATTTTGTCACTCGGTGGAGGGGCCTTATCAATCAACTTTCATTTTCCTTACCTCAGCCTGAGCTTATTGAAATTTTCTCTCAAGCCTGCGCTAGACATATTTCTTCTACCTTGAGGGTTCAAACCTTCCGCACTTTTGACGAAGCCTTCACGATGGCTCGTAAACTTGAGTTACGTGCTGTCGAGGAGAATAAAGTCAAGTTGCAGAGTAAGAATCCCAACTCCAAAACCAATGACCCCTCTTCTAAGCCCTCCTCGTCCAATCCTAAATCTAAAGCTTTAGCAAATGCTGTGGTTGTTAGATCTTCTTCTTCTTTGCCTTCAACTAATCAACCTGAACCATCCACATCTATGAGCGCCACTCGCCAATTTCAGCAGAGATACATACAGTGACAGTTTACTCCACTTGGAGAATCATATGCGTCTGTGCTGGAAAAACTCGTCAAACAAGGGGCCATCAATCTCCCTCAGATCTGACCTCCACCACAATTTGATCCCTCACGCGCTATCCCTGCGTGGTATAGGGAAAATGACTTCTTCCACTACCACCGTGTTAAAGGTCATGACACGGGCAACTGTAAAACCCTTAAAAACATAGTCCAAGACATGTTGGAAAAGGGTGACCTCATCCTCGACAATCCTAATGCCCCTCCTAATCAGGGTATCGATATCTTCAAACAACCATTCCCTAATCATCCACCAACCCAAAACAACGTCTAGACCTTGACTAACAATACCCATGAACATAATATTCGAACAGTCAATACGGTCTCGCCCCTCATTTCTAACCAACCCCAAGAGGTGGGTTCATCCATCAGTCCATCACATGTGGACGAACCTCTTTCTCCGGCTAGTTCTCCCTCAACTTCTCTAATTTTGGAGGACGCCTCGACCTTACCAGCACCGCCAGTTTCACCATCTTCCTTCTTGCTGCCCATGGAGGACCCAACCTTTCCTACTCCTCGACCACAAGTGGAGGGCACTATCATCCCTGCCCTTTACCCGCTTGAGGAGCTTCATTCACCAGTTTCTTCTCCACCTAGGGAAGAACCTATTTCTCCTTTGTCTCCAACCAAACATGAACCTGTCACGACTTCACCATGCTTTGGGCCCGAGACTACTACACCCGTCTCACCTTCAGTCCCACAACCGTCGACGTCTTCTCAAGAGCCTAAACCTCATCCCGCATCTTCTCAGCCATTTTCCCGACTAGTGGAGAGACTCGAACTTCTCCCTTCTAGGAAAGTGGAAAATCAGGGATTGTGGGATTGTCTCACAGCTCTTCGACAAGCCCGGGCCCTCTCATCTCATGCTGCTGATCCTCCCATGGCAGAACCTCCTAAGACTATCAACAAAAATCAGATCTCCACTTCCAAACCGTCTACATCTTCATCAAAACCAAAACCCTCATCTACTCCACCTAAACCTATCAAAACACTTGGCGTTCGCCCCATCTCTAACCTCACTCATCCACAAGTGAAGGTGGACTTAACCCAGACTTCAATCAATAGTAGTCTTCAACCTAAATCACAAAAGACTGCCAAACCACAGAGGCGAACGCCTCCTCTTCCATCATCATTGCCTTCCATTTTGGGCCCGCATCCTTTAACCTTAACCAGAGTCCTTCCCACTCCAACCTCTAACCAAAACCGATTGCCTCCTTTGCTTCCTTTACCTACCGCTAGCCTACCCTCTTCCAAAAGGGTGATACCTCTCATGAAGAGTGTACCGTCTCTGCCTGTCATCGCACCATCAACCCAGAAGGTGGTATGAAAACCCCCTCCAACTTCACCCAAGCAAAAGTCACCGACATCGCATACATCGATGAGCATGGACCCTTTAGTGGGCTCATACTCTTTGATCTTGCAACGACTTTTGCAAACTTCTAGCATAACTCTTCCACCCATCAAGCCCTTTCAACCTGTCGGGTCTAAACCTTCCTAGTTCGACGACACGAAGATTTGTTTATATCATCGTACACCAGGACATGACACTGAGACTTGCTGTGCCCTCAAGGCTGTCATTCACCGTTATCTGGAGAAAGACACTCTTCTCTTTGAGGACACTTTCGACCACCCCCCGACTCCTTCTCATAACCCTTCAACCTCTTCAAACCCATCCACATCTCATCAACCGGTTACAACCCCTTCATCATCTTCACCTCCCATCTTTGAAATCAATGCCATTCACATCGCCACTAGGTCACAAAAGGACAAGGCGAAAGAAAAAGCCGCCATTCCTTGGACCTACCCTTTTGTCAATCCACCTCAACCGCCTAAGCCTAAGATTTCTATCCTTGGCGCGCCTCAACCCTCTTCTTCTTCTTCTTCTTTCGGACCAATCCACGACTCCATGTTGAAACAGCTTCACCAGACGCCTGTGAAGATGTCCCTCTATGATCTCATCCAAACCTCACCCCAACATCGTCAGGCACTCATCCAAGCCCTGCAGGCAGCGGAGGTCCAACCCGAGGATCCCCAGCCACTTACTGCTCTTGTCCACTCCTTAGCCCCTATTGCCTCCATCACATTCAGCGATTCTGAGATTCCCACATCCAATACAGAAGATCAGGATGCCGCCCTCTTCATCACTACCTATATCGATCGGACACGCATTAAATGCGTTATGATCGATGGGGGTGTTAGCATCAACATCATCTCCACCCATGCCTTTGATCAGTTGGCTCTTCCCAAGAATTGCGTCTCCAAAACTGACGCGATCTTGCGCTCTTTTAATGACACTACTGCCACGACCATTGGCACAGTCATCCTTCATATTTGCGTTGGTCCACGCACAGTCCTGGAGCTCTTCTACATCATCGATGGAGAGTTCCAATACAACATCTTGCTGGGCCGACCCTGGATCTGCGCCATGGCCTGTGTCCCCTCCACCCTGCACCGTTGTGTGAAGTTTGAGCATGACAGACAAATCCACACCATTCCCGCTGACCCTTCGCCCTTCAAAACATGCAATACCACCTACCGTCCAAACGATGTCCTCATTCCTATCAAGCCATCAACCCTGGCACCGCCTCCATCCACAGAAGCTTCGGCCAGTTCACAACAGGTAGTCGCCCTTACACCTCCCCTTCAAGCGACGACCACAGACCCCATGGAAGACGTCTTCCAAAGACTTTCATTGGGAGAGTATCGCTTGCTGGCTTTAGACATGTTCCAAACTCCACAAGAGTATGGATGCCTTCATCACAGCCCTAGCTACGACCATCGGATCAGGATGATCATACCTTATGGTCCCCCTCACCTCCGCACAAATCTCATCTATGGGGGGCTTAATCAAGCTCCTACTGACAGTAATCCTCTTTCTTCACCTCAACCTTTCACATCAGATTTCTCGTTTCTTGGCAACCCCGCCTTTGCACACACTTACCTTTACAGGTGTGCATGGAAGGGTTTTGGTTTCAGACGCTATGAGCAGGGCTCCCATCAGCCTATCCAAACGCTCAACGATGATGACGCCAAGAAATGGTATGGTCTGGGATATCACGAGCCCACTCAAGACCCTGTAGACCTTTATCCTGAACCAATCCTTGACCAATCTCCTCCACACTCGCCTATTTCACCACCTTCACCTACGGAGTCAGTGGTTTCCATTCCTCCTAGTTTTTTTTTTCCATAAACACCATCCGCCTGGACCCCTTGACTTATCAGCTCAATGGGGTATCCAAGTCTCTCCCTCTCATTCTTTCCAGCATGATCAAAGATGAGTCGGCAACCATTCACACTGTTTACTGCGTTGACGACGATGCCATTCTTTCTTACATGGGCGCTGATGATTCTTTCATCCAGCGCTCCCTCCCTTCTGAGACCCAAGTTATGTTAAATGAATCAACCATTGACATCAACCTTTTTTCTTCTGATGTTCCTTATGTCTTAAAGATTGGCCAATCTTTAGACGCTCAGGAGCAGCTTGACTATACCCAGTTCCTTTCCGACCATAGCAAGGCATTTGCCTGGACTTACAGTGATATGCCTGGCATCGACCCCACCATCGTTACCCATAACATTGTCACCAAACCAGAGGCTAAGCCTGTCAGGCAAAAGTTTTGAAAGATGCATCCTCATGTTGCCCTCCTTGTCAAGGAGGAGCTTCAACGCCTTCTTTCTGTCTCCTTCATCCAGCCCATCGATTATCCACAGTGGGTCTCTAACATCGTCCCAGTCACCAAGGCAACTGGGGGGATTCAGATCTACACAGACTATCGCGACCTTAATCTAGCCTGTCCTAAAGACAACTTTCCTCTTCCTAACATAGACCAGCTTGTTGATCTTACGACCGGCCATGAGATGCTATCTCTTATGGATGGGTTTTCAGGATACAATCAAATCCTGATTGCTCCGGAAGATCAGCACAAGACTACTTTCATTACCCCATGGGGGACTTTCTGCTATCGAGTCATGCCTTTCAGCTTGAAGAACGCAGGCGCCACTTATCAGCGTGCCATGACCTACATTTTCCATGATCTCCTCCACAAAATCATGGAGGACTATGTGGATGACCTGCTCGACAAGTCCAAACTTTGCCGTGACCATCTGACCATTCTCAAAATCATCTTTTCTCGTCTTCTTCAGTACAATGTCCGTCTTAACCCCAAGAAATGTGTCTTTGGGGTCCTCTCTGGCAAGCTTCTCAGCTTCATCATTTCCTTCCATGGCATCGAGATAGATCCCACCAAGATTCGCGCTATCCTCGAAATGCCTCCCCCGACCAATCTCAAGCAGCTTCGCAGTTTGCAAGGCAAGCTCCAGTCCATTCGTCGCTTTATCTCGCAGCTTTCTGACCGCTGTCAACCTTTTCATCATCTCCTTAAGAAGGATGTCATTTTTACATGGGATAAGAACTATCAAGAGGCTTTTGAAGCCTTAAAACGCTATCTAGTCTCTCCACCAGTTCTCATTCCACCTAAAGATGACCAACCCTTCTACCTTTATATCTCAGCCACTCACTATTCGTTAGGTGCCATGATCGCGCACCGAGACGAGCATCACCGTGAGCAAGCTGTTTATTACATCAGCCGAACACTGGTCGACTATGAAACTCAGTATACCCATATCGAGAAACTCTGTTTGGCATTAGTTTTTGCTGCTACTAAGCTTCGCCACTATCTTCTTAGTCACAAAACTTTTGTCATCACCCACACCGACCCTCTCAAGTATATGCACTCCAAGCCATATCAAAATCAACGTATGGCTCGGTGGCTCATGCTGCTTGCTGAGTTTGACCTCGAATTTATCCAACAGAAATCTATCAAGGGGCAAACCATCGCTGATCAACTAGCAGATGCCCCTCTTCCTGACAATCAACCTTCACAGTGTGAGTTCCCTGATGAGTCTATCGCTACGCTTTCTTTCGACGACACCACCTATCAGATGACTATGTTCTTTGACGGATCCAAATGTCAACTAGGTGGAGGTGCTGGGGTCATTCTCATCCCACTCGAAGGGGAGCCCATGCCTCTGTCTTTTAAACTCGACTTTGATTGTACCAATAATATGGCCGAATACGAGGCCTTAATTTTAGGACTTCAGACCACCCTCTCTCTCAGCATCAAGTCCATCAACATCTTCGGTGACTCGCAGCTCGTCGTCAATCAGGTCAACGGTTCATACCTCTGTAAAAATGAAATTTTGCAAAGGTACAAAAACTGTGTTGACATTCTCCTTGCATCCTTCGACCATTTCCTCCTGCAGACTGTTCCTCGATCCACGAATAAGTTTGCTGACACCATGGCTTCTCTTGCTTCACATATCCCATCTTCCTCATCTGCATCCAGACTCTTTGTCGCGGTGCATCGTGTGCCGTTTCCTTCATATATCTCTCCTCACATTCACCATGTCAACACTATAGACCCTAGCCCACAAGATGCTTGGTATAAGCAACTTGTAGACTTCTTATCTCTCTCTGTCATTCCTCCCAACCTCTCTAGTAATGCACGACGAGCTTTTATCAAGCGTAATGCTCGCTATACCATGCTAGGGGGTCTTCTTTATAAGCGAGGCTTCGACGGCCTCCTTCTTCGCTGTCTCACCTCCACTGAAGCATCTCAAGCCATTCAGCAAGTCCACGATGGGATTTGTGGCAGACATTTCAGTGGGAATTCAGTTTCCAAGCGCATCCTTTGTCTGGGCTATTATTGGCCTACCCTTCATCAAGACTGTAGCGATTATGTTCGGCGTTGCATCAAGTGTCAGTAGCACTCTAACTTGCTTCATCTCCCCAGTCACGCCTTACAAATTGCTCAGGATTTCTGGCCTTTTTCTCAATGGGGTTTAGATCTCATCGGTGAGATTAACCCTCATTCATCTCTTCGTCATCAATCCATCATCACAGCCACTGAATATTTCACCAAGTGGGTGGAAGCCATTCCTCTCGTCTCCACAAAAGCCGACAAGATCGTCGACTTCATCAACACCCACATCATCTGTCATTTCGGTGTCCCTCATAAAATCATCACTGATAACGGCAAGTCCTTCAAAAACAAAACTGTCCAAAAGCTATGCGACTCCTTCGGCATCAAACTCAGTTTCTCTTCGCCTTACTACCCACAAGCAAATGGGCAGGCCGAGGCTTCCAACAAAATTCTCACCAAAATTCTCATGAAAGTGGTCAGTGACACAGGCAGGGATTGGCACATTCACATTCCCTTCGCTTTGTGGGCTTACCGCACTAGCATCCAAACCTCTACGGGTGCTACCCCTTTTTCTCTCATGTACGGAACAGAGGCTGTCTTACCTCTAAAAGTACAGATCCCGTCTCTCCGCATTTCTCTACATGATATTCTTTCCAACGATGACTTTCGTCAAGATCGCTTAGCTCAACTTGAGTTACTTGACGAACGCCGTCTTGCTGCCCTTAATCATCTCCATGTCTATCAACATCGCATCAAGGACGCCTATGACAAAAATCTGTGAGAATGAGATTTCAACATCGGAGACCTCGTCCTCAAAGAGAATCAACACGTGACCAATATGGAGTGAAGTAAACGAGGCAAGTTTGCTCCTAATTGGCTCGGACCTTTTATTATCACACACAAGTATGGATCAGGGACTTACCATCTGTCTTCTCTTGATGGACGACCAGAACCTGAGCCTCTTAATGCGTTGCATCTACGACCGTTCTACTGCTAGTCGAGTACTCATCTACTTGACACTTAACTTGAGCTCATCCCTTGAGCAATCCCCGTCCTCTTAAATCCTACTTCCTTTCAACCCTATTCCTCTTAACAATTCCTATAACCCTTTTATGATGTATGGATGCTTTGTCCTAATAAAAGGGAGCCCTTGACCTTCTATAATCTTGTCCATGACTCACATTTCTCTAAAAACAAATCAAGATGTCACAATATCCATGGTCACTATATCAATATCAAATCAAAAAATAGACTGCTCCCTTGAAGGACAGCTGTACTATCATTGCTGTAATTAATAGACTGCTCCCTCGAAGGACAGCTATTCAAAAGCCCTTATATTAAACAAAAATCTAGACCACTCCCTCGAAGGATGGATATGACTAATCTGGCAATAAACAACACTATTTTAGAAGCTTCTCGCATTGATTAGCTTCATAAACTGACCACCAAGCAAATGACATCTCTATGCAGGCTTCCCGCGTTGATCAGTCTGCGCCAAAAAAAAAAAAGGTCATGGACTTGACTTATGGTTGTCTCAGGGTCTCCTATAAAAAGGGGCATAGTTATCTTTGCTCTTAAAACGGGTTACCCTTCTTCCTCCTCCTATCACCTGCTCAAGGGACTTCGAGCTCAGTTTAATGTCTAAGTGATTCGATTACCGCTCTAACATAACTATGGTCAACGACATCACGCATGACTAGGGCTCTTGGTTCTCATAACCCCTATCTATGCTATCTTTTCGGTCCTTGTCAATGAAAGAGCAATATGCTTTTCACTTCTTCTGCACTTTGGTCACATTCACCTTCATCACTTGTCAATCGACTCAACTCAACTCTCTTTTCAGACCATCAACATGCCCTAGCCTATTCACCCTAGTTTCTATGGACACCAATACACCTGGAAACTATCGACCTGCCACAATTTATGTTCAGCATAAACCAATACTTGCTGAAGCATAAATAAACCTCAATTCATTTTTAGCATATGGAATATTGCTAGGGATGAAAAACCCCTCAACCAATGTTGCAGAATACACCATTTGGAAAAGGCTGCAACATCTTTTCTCCTCATCATTTCATCATGACCAAGACCAATCTATTGACCATTTTAACCACCTGTCTACCACTCCGACCCTTTGTCTGAACTACATTGGTCTGAGGCCCTTCCACAGGGGCTATGTAGGCAGCACTCAGATGACACGCCTGTCATCTGAGGTTAGCTCGACCATTCTCGTTTGTTCGTCTCTCTGATGGACAAACCTTCTTTCCTTCTTTTAACCATAACCTTACCCTTCACCACGATCAATTTTATCCCTTTGACCCTCCCTCCCTTCTAGGGAGAACTACATTGGCCTGAGGCCCTATTACCAGGGCTATGTAGGCAGCACTCAGTTGACATGGGGTCTTCTGGGGTTAGCTCGGCCGCATCCTTTCGTCCATTCCTCCCCTCGCTCACCAACCATTGGAGATCATGCCTATCTCCTCCGACCTCGACCACTTCCAAGACATTGTTGCCTTGGTTGTTTTTGCATGTATGCTACCTCATGACTGGTTAGCAGAATTATGCGCAGACCTTTTTGGACCCTCACAAGTATAGGATCGCAAATCGGTTGATCCACCCTACTTGTGCCTTTTTCGTGTTTCTAAGAGCACTTCCTGAGCCTGGGATACCTAGAACGCGATGACCCATTTGGAGCTTCAGCTTAGATTGAATAACCCGATCAGCAGACGACTAAATGCTGGGGCCCAGTTATTTCAATTTCAGCACTCCTCAACCCTTGACCTATGACACTTTGGCCTGACCCTCTCATGCAGTGGTATGCGCGCAATCACGACCTTTGTAGCGTTCACCCTCACCCCTTTTTCATCCACTCTTTGTCAAATCAGCACCCGATTCCTGGTTCCCTTCCCTCGACTCCTGCTTTGAGGGGGAATACCTTATCCATACTCAGGGCATTCCACTTCCTATTTTTGTCTTGCAGTTCATTCAAACAACCAACAAGACGAAATCAACTTTATCCCTCACCTGGGGCAATTACTCCTGTTTTTGTCTTGCAGTTCGTCCAGAACAACCAACAAGACAAAAAGGGGCAAATGTAGACACCGAAATCATGTCGACTCCCTTGGTCATTCCCCGTCTTATTCTTCTTCGCCTATTTAACCCTTGTCGATCACTTGTTCCACCAACCTTGACCCTGGCAGCATGTAAAAATGAGCACAGAGCTAAAGCTAGACTCTATCCCCATTGTGCATCTGCCGACGACGGTCTTTAACCGGCCGATGTCGCTGACGTCGGTCACTTATCAGCCGACATCGGCAATCTTGCCGACATCGGTCACCTTGCCATTATCTGTTATCAGTTATCGTTCGGTTTCCCGAACGATTATCGAACCGTCTCTCGAACCGTCCCTGGCCTTCATCAGCGTCCGCCGATCAATCTCGAAGGCTATTCAACCATTTTTCGAATCAACCGATCATTCATTCAATCGACCTCCGAATTCTGACATCCACAGACTCTGGCAATCAACACTCTCACGATCAACCAACTCCGACATCAATCAATCTGCATTCATTTCAATCCGGCACTGCACAGACAACTTCAACTATTGCTTTCATCACGTCTTCTGGCAGGTAAGTATTTACTCTGTTTGTTTTATTTCTTCTTGGTTATTATTTGTTCATTATTTTTATCATCCTAAATCTTCAAACCACAGAACCAAGTTCTGCATCTCTCCTTTACATCCCTGCCCACTATCCGAATCCATAACTCTGTCCAGACTCGACTAAAACCCCTAGACTCTGTCCAAACCCGACCTTACCTTGCCCAGACCCTACCCTGACCTTATCTCGATTCTATCAGACCCTGTCCTGACCCTGTCAAGACCCTGTTCTGACTCTCCCAGACCTTCTGCAACTCGTTCAGAATCTGTCTAGAACCTGCCCCGACCGACGCCGGTCACTACCCCGACCGACGCCAGCAGTTTTATCGACGCCGGCACCTTCCCTGACCGACGCCGGCACCACAAAGATCGACGCCGACGACTGTGCAGAACAGTGCTGCATATCAGGTACGCATCTTTATTTACTATCATTTATTTCTGTCATTTTATCTTTTATTATCTACTTTCATCCAATATTCTGCTTTTTTATCAGTGGGTTGATATCCTTCTAGGAAGTCTTCGTACTTCTGGGATCGGGCGTTCGCCTGACAGCCCACCATATCTTTGACTAACGTTTTTCCGTGTTTTAGCCTTTTCTTCGCAGGTGTCATTCCTCCACAGCCAAAGAGGAGAATCTTCCAACCTCTGATTTTAGTGCGCACGACTTTATCAAGTATCTTCTAGCCTTGACCATTTCTTTTAGTTTCTTATTTCTTCTTTGAATGTAGAAAGCAATTTTGCATAGAAACAAGAGGTAACAGAGATCAAGATAGGATGGTGGATAATTTGATGGGTTAGATGAAATATATAATTTTACCTTTTATTGTGATAATGGAAGCTATTGAAAATGATCTTAAGGAAAGAGTACAGAGTTCAAATATAGCAAATGTGGAGACAATGGAGGATAACAAGGTCAAGAGGAACCTTTGCAGCTAAGGTCAATTGGAGAAGAGAATGGAGAAGTAGTTTAAGAGGCCATAAGGATAAAAAATAATGTAATAGTAGTTTATGAAGTCATGATTACACAATACCATGCATATGAGGCAAGGCCATTTGTATTTGATAGAGTAAGAACTAAGGATAGTTTCTTGAGAAATAGACAAAGGCTAGTTTTTCAAGGATAGTGTTGGCATTTTAATAAATAAGGACATACGGAAATGGAATGTCCCTCATA
This sequence comes from Torreya grandis, assembly GCA_037957365.1. Classification (NCBI taxonomy): domain Eukaryota; kingdom Viridiplantae; phylum Streptophyta; class Pinopsida; order Cupressales; family Taxaceae; genus Torreya; species Torreya grandis. Next base: position 7,345,920 of record JARHVA010000134.1, read on the forward strand.
AATTAGTAGGGATGATAAATAGAATAAAATATGAAAAAATAAATAAAGGAGACAAGGGAGATGAGAATCTTTGCTCATGAAAAGAGTCTTGTTACAGTAGAAAGGACACGTACAAGAACCAGTTCAAAGGAAAAGTTTGTTTCAAAGCAAGTGTAAAACAAAGGGAAAGTGATGAAATGTGGTGATTGATGGAAGAAACACAGATAATATAGTGTATTTGGAGATGGTAAAAAATCTAGGATTGAAGAGGATTCCACATCCATGTCCTTTCAAGGTAACATGGGTTCAAGAAGGACATCAAATCACGGTAAGTGAACAAAGTTGGGTTGAATTTCACATAAATAGCTATAAGGATAGAGTTTTAAGTGATATAATGCCTATGGATGTTTTCCATTTGTTGATAATGAGGCCATGGTAGTTTTATAGGAAGGCTAGAGGGTTTTCAAAATGGTGAATTTTCATTAATCTATGAATATTTCATTTTTCAAAGTTGGCATTTGGCAATTTTTGTGGTGTGGCCAATAGGGTAGCAGATCACCTATATTTTTGGGGTCAAAGTTAATTTAAATGATAGGTCTACCTATATTTTAATCTAAATTTACTCATATAAATGTAATTCACCAATACCTCAAAATCCAATTTGGAGGAATTCACCACATATTGTCGGATGACTTTAAGAATTTTTTTGGTGGTTTGTATTTTAGGTCCCATGAGGGCTTCAAGAATCAATAGTTTTCAAAAAGGTAGGAAATGGTTTTTTTATAATATATTTTTTTAGTATTTTAATTATAATTGTATTTACTACTCTTTAAATATCATCATGATAATTAAACATGAGGGTAATCTACGATTGTCTAACTACATTCTACAAGCATGGGCACCTAATGATAGGTTATGGGAACTTGACCATAGTCTTCCATCATCCAAATATATCCTACCATCATCCACCTATATCTTGATGTCATTTACCAGTAGCCTATGACCATTCACCCATAGGTAATTTGTTATTATTTATCTACCATCCACTATCATTCACTTACATTCTACCACCAAACTACTGGTAGACACCAACAATCTCTGGGTAGATGTGAGCATATTATATATGGATGTTATAAAACTAAAGGTGGATTTTGGTAGACTATGGGTGGATACTAGTAAGCTATAGGATGGATACCAATAGACTGTGGGTAGATGCTAACAGGTTATGAGGCAGACATTGATAAGCTATAGGTAGACACTGATAGACTACAATCAAGTGCCCATAGTCTATGGGTAGATGCTATCAATTTTTAGGCAAATGATGAAATTATTTCGATAGAAGTCATTATTATATATGTAGACATTGGTAGTCTATTGATGGGTGCCACTTGTTTCTCATCAGATGTTGAAGGCTATAGGTAAGCACCAATAGGGCCACAGGTTGTCATCAAGTGCCAATAGACTAGATTCAGATGCTAATAATCTATAGTCAGTTGCCTATAGGCTATCATTATATGGTTGGATGCCTGCATGTTTGATTTTTGTCATGATTCTTTATTCATCGATCAAACATCTTTATTTTTTTCAATCATCTTCATTTTGCTGTTAATCATATTTCATCCATGGCTCCACAGGATTGATAATATGGCTTATAATAAAAACATTAAGGCCTTCGAGAATTTTTTTTAAAAAAAAAAACCTTTTATCTTATTTTAGCCAGATACCAAACACAAGTACTAAATTTTCAATTAACTAGTGCTTTTTATTCATTGGCTTGTGTTAAAGTTAAATAATAATTAAAATGTCTTAAACCATTTTGCATGCAAAATCCACTGATACTCTTTTGAAGAAATGTATCCATAGGAAGACATACCTAGGCATAAATTTGAAATGCCAAACAGATGTACTAACTCATAGAATACCATTTTTTTAATTAATTTTTTTTTTCAAGATTCAATAATTATGACAAGCTCTACAACAATATTGCATACATAACCCATTGATAAAGGTATCGAAGATATCCCTAAATTGGAGGACAGACTTGGGAATGAAATGTCAAACATAGGTACTATATTATAAATATTATTTGATTTAATGATTTTTATTTATTTATATTTTAGTATTATTAAAAAGTAATGTCATATAATTTTTTTGCATGTATAATTCAATGATAAAAGTATTAAAGACTTGTATAATGCTTTTGAATATATACCTCCCCTAAAAGAAGTCACTCAGAAATAAATACTTACTGTCCAACTTAATTCAAGGAAATGGAGATATGGCATCATAACTAGTGGTGTCGATGATGAGTTCCCAACACCAAATGAGAGATATACTCACCTGAAACAATCTTTAGATTATACTTATATGCAAAAAAAACAATCTCCAGTTTAAAAAGGCACAAAAAAAGTCACTCAAAAGGAAATACCCACTATCCCACTAAATTCAAGGAAACAAAGATATGATATCATAACTAGTGGTGTTGATGATGAGTTCCCAGCACCAAATGAGAGATATACTCACCCAACATGATCTTTAGATGAGACTAATACATAGCCAAAATAATCTCTAGTTGAGAAAGGCATAAAAAAGTCACTGAGAAAGAAATACCCACTGTCCCATTGAATTCAAGGAAACAAAGATATCACATCATAAGTAGTGGTGTTCATGACGAGTTACCAACATCAAATGAGAGATCTACTCACCCAACATAATCTTCAGATGAGACTGTTATGTAACCAAAACAATCTCTAGTTGAAAAAGGCACTAAAAAATATTTGAAAGAAGAAAAATACTTGAATAATTGGAAGGTCATTTCAATATGAGTGGGCATCTAAATACCCATTTATTGAACTTGTAGAGCCAAAAAATAGTTTTGACACACCAAAAAAATGCAAATACATAATATGTATTTAGATACTTGGAAAGGACCACAAAATGAAACTCAATTTGGACACATCTAAAAAACATTGTGGAAAAATATGAGTCGGTAAAAGACAAAGATGGACATATCAAAAAAATAGTGTGATGGAAAAATGAAAAAGAATGCATGCATCAATATTACATAACAAAGTATCATAATCATCAAAAACATCAATGATACCTCATTAAGAAAGGAAGAAAAATTAAAAATCAAGTAGGAAAGGTTGCTCAGTCTAATTTGTTTGCCAAAAATATATAATTCTCAACTTTATATCACATTCTGAAAAGAGGAAGACCAATATTTGATTTTTTAGATTACAAGATTTTATTTTAGCAGATTAGATTTCACAACATTCCACATTCACATTGGTATGATACCATTGCTTGGGAGATGTAAAAGTGCCTCATAATGATTAAAAAGGAAGATTTGAAAGAAAAACTAAAATTAGTAAGTTTCATATCTATTGTGTTATGGACCCCTTTTAATGGGAAACCATTTTTTTGGGGTTGATTCTACCCATAGTTTTGATACCCATTATTTTGAATACCATTTTATTGATGTAATATGTATATATGAATATTTCATAGGCAATACATCATGAGAACAAGGGTTTGAGAAGGAAGAACAAAGTGTGTGAATTCAAGTGTGAATTTATGAGGGTTTGTTGAGCGCAGCTCCAAGCAATATTTGTGCATTGTAATTGTGAAGACAAATCTAAGAGTGATTGTACTCTCGTGGCTTGTAATAAAATTTGAAAAAGTGTTTCTTAGTGGATGCATCCCACATTGGGTGAAACATGTTAAATATGGCATTCTTATTATGCATATTTATTTTTGTTCTTTATGCATATCTAATCATATCTATTATTGTGATTTTGTGAAATTATTTCACATTGATTTCTATATTTATTCCTAACAACTGGTATCAGATCTTTAGGTTATATTTATTAAAGTGTTGAATCATAGGAAGGGTTATTAGTTCAAGTGGGAGTTATGGCTAATGATCATAAATAAAAGGTTGAAAAGTTTAATGGATATAAATTTGGTCTATATAAGATGTAGATGGAGGATTATCTCTATCAAAAGGACCTCCATGCTCCACTAAGAGGAAAAATAAAGAAAATAGTGAGTATGATAGATGAGGCTTGGGATTTACTTGATATAAAATCACTTAGGGCCATCAGGTTATGCCTTACATCTTTGATCGTGTTTAATATATCATAGGAGAAGACCACATAAAGTCTCATGAATGCATCAGGGAAGTTATATGAGAAACCCTCTACTTTTAATAAAATATTTGTAAAGAAAATGTTGTTTAATATGAAGATGTCTAAAAATGGTTTAGTTACTAATCATATAAATGAATTCAATATGGTTGCGAGTATGTTTAATTCTATAAAAATTGATTTTGATGATAAAGTTAGGGATTGGCTTATTTTGTGTTCCTTAGCAGAGAGTTGGAATAGCCTAGTAGTGGTTGTGAGCAACTCAGTCTCTAATAATGCCAAGTCAAAGTTTGAGGATGTCATAGGAGTAATCCTTAGTAAGGAAATGTGACAAAAAAGCTCTAGGGAGACTTCTACTTTAGGTGATTCTTTGATGGTGGAGAGTAGAGGGTGATAAAAGTTTAAAGGAAAAGGAAAGCATGGAAAGTCAAATGGTCTTAGAAGGTGAATATCAAGGGCCAGGATGGTATGCTGGTACTATGGAAAGACTAGGCATGCAAAGAAGGATTGTTGGTCTCTTTAGGATAAGAACAAAAATCAGGAAGATGCCAAGGAGGTGAATGTGGTAACATGTAATATTTGTTAGGATGCATTAATTCTCTCCATTGACAATATTGTTGAATCTTGGATTTTAGATTCAGGGGCTTCTTTTCATGCTACACCATATAGGCATTATTTTATTGATTATGTTCAAGGGGATTTTGGACATATTTACCTTGGCATTGATGATCCTTGTAGCATAATATGAAAGAAAAGTGTTCAAATCAAGATGTAGAATGGGAAAACTTGGCTACTGAAGGATGTTAGGCATATGCATAAATTGAGATAAAATTTGGTATCCATAAGATAACTAGGCAGTGAAGGTTATATGGTGACATTTATAACAGATTCTTAGAAGGATACCAAGGGTGTTCTTGTAGTAGCAAGAGGTAACATGGTTGGTACCTTGTATTTATCAAGTAGTGCTGATTATTGCAATTTAGTTGTTGTAGATGTAGATGTAACTTTGTGACACAATAGGATTGGTCACATGAGCCAAAAGGGTATGAAACTTTTGAAGGATTGGTTGCCTAGATTGAAAGGATTTGATTTAGATTTATATGAAGACTATGTATATAGAAAATAGAAAAGGGTAAATTTTCTCAAGGTTGAACCTACAAGGAAGGAGAATAATTTGGATTTGGTTCTTTCAAATGTATGAGGGTCAGCTCAGTTATCTTATATTGGTAGGTCATCTTATTATGCCACTTTTATTAATGATGAAGCTAGGAAAGTTTGGGTGTATGGCATTTGGATAAAATATAATGTGTTTGATACATTTAAAATATGGAAAGCCTTGGTTGAGAATGAAACAAGTCTCAAGTTAAAATGTCTCACGTCAAATAATGGTGGGGAATATTCAAGTAATGAATTTTTTGATTACTGTTCAAGGAATATAATTCATAGATAGAGGATGGTTACAAGAACTCCATAGTAGAATAGAGTGTCAGAAAGGATGAAAATGACTAACATGGACTGTGTTAGGAATATGAGGTTGCATGCATGAATGCCTTTTTAGTTTTGGATAGAAGTAATAAATATGAATGTATCTGATAAATAGATGTCCTCCATATGCTTTGGATAGAGGCATACTTGAGGAAGCTTGGTTTGGTAAGAAGGTTTATTATTCATTTCTTATAATATTTGGATTGTGAATTCTTTTTTCATATTGATAAGGATGATAGGACCAAGTTAGAGGCTAAGTCTAAAAAATACACCTTTATTGGTTATGGTGAGGATGACTTTGGTTTTTGGATTTGGAGTCTTAAGGAAAAGAAAATATTTAGGTCTAGGGATGTTGTCTTTAATGAAAAAGTCATCCATAAACAACAATTACAGGATCAAAAAGAGGACTCTATAAAAGAGTACATTGTATTTGAGGACATTGTAGATGATAGTGTCAAAACAACCATATCAGGTACCTACTCCACAAGAACATAAAACTCCTATGGTGTGAATGTCTTCTAGGGTAAGAAGGAAAATTAAACATTTTTCTCCATGTCTTAATTATTTATTACTCACTAACAATGGATATCTATAGTGTTTTGAAGAAGCAATGTAGGTAGATGTCAAGAAGAAGTGGGAACAAGCTATGGATGAGGAGTATCAATCTCTCATGGAAAAACAAACTTGAGATTTGATAATCCCACCTAAAGGTAAGAGAGTATTGTAGAACAAGCGGGTGTATAGAGTTAAAGAAGTTGATGGAGGAAAGAAAAGGTACAAGGCATGGTTAGTTGTAAAGGGGTTTGTATAGAAGAAAGGGATTGATTTTGATGAGATTTTTTCCCCAATGAAAAAGATGAATTCTATTAGGACTATTTTTGGGATAGTGGCAACAGAAGAATTGCACTTAAAGTAGCTAGATGTGAAGACTGTGTTCCTTTATGGTGATTTGGAGGACTTGTATATGGAGCAGCCATAGGGATATGAGACATAGGGAAGAAGAAGATGGTGTGAAAATTGAAGAAGAGCTTGTATGTCTTAAAACAAGATCCATGATAGTGGTATATGAAATTTGATAGTTTTATGATGGAGCAGGTATACTCTAGGTGTCATTCAGACCATTGAAAATATATCAAGAAATTTGATGATGGTGATTACATTATCCTTTGTTTATATGTGGCTGACATGTTGGTTGCATGTAAGAACATGCAAGAAATAAAGGTACTCAAGGAATAACTTAATAATTCCTTTGCTCTAAAATATTTGGGAGAAACAAAACAAATCCTTGGTATGAGAATAACTCAGGATAGGAAGGAATGAAATTTGAATTTATCCTACGAAGAGTACATCAAAAAAGTCTTGGAGAAGTTTAGTAAGGAGGATGCTAAACCGGTTGGGACTCCTTTGGTAGGTCATTTCAAGTTATCAAAGGAATAGTGTCCCAAGATAGAGGAGGAAAGAATCTAGATGTCACATGTACCTTACACATCTATTCTTGGTAATTTGATGTATGCCATGGTGTGTACTAGGATAGATATTTCCTATGCAGTGGGAACAGTAAGCAGATACATGAGTGATCTAGGTAGAGAACACTGGAAGGCAGTGAAGTGGATCCTTTGGTATTTAAGAGGGACCATGGGGATAGTTTTAAGATATGGTATATTAGACACTAATTTGTGTGGTTATGTAGATTCAAACATGGCTATATATTTAGACAGCATGAGTAAAATAAGATATGTATTTATTGTAGGTGACACATGGTGATTTAGACTTCATGACTACATAAACTTGTGGCATTGTCAACCATAGAGGTTGAGTATGTTGCTACCATAGAGGCAAGTAAAGAAATGATTTAGTTATAGTAGTTGCTTGAAGAGCTGGGGCATAAGTAGGAGGAATGGAAGATATATAGTGATAGTTAGAGTGTTATACGTCTAGTAAAGAACTCTGCTTTCCACTCTAAGATAAAGAATATACAATCAAGGTACCATTTGATTAGGACAACTCTGGAGGATGAGAAGTTGAAGCTAGAGAAGATTCATACAAGTCAAAATAATATAGACATGATGACCAAGGTGGTCACAAGGTAAAAACTAAAGCTTTGTTTAGTTTTGATTGGTCTTCATAGTTGATAATGAAGGGTTGAGAACCCTGCTCAGAGGAAATCAATCTCCAAGTAGGATATTGTTTTGTTGTGGAGCTTATTTATAAATTATAATATATTTTCAAATATTATATATTTTAAATATACTATACACTCTATATGTATTCTCACTAAGGTTTAGGGCTGGGTCAAGCCCCGAGCAGGGGTTCAGGGGTGGAAGCCCATGACAAATGGGTGTTCGGGGGTGGTAACCCCCCAAAAAAATTTTGGACCCCTTTTAATGGGAAACCAATTTTTTGAGTTGATTCTACCCATAGTTTTGGTACCCATTGTTTTGAAAAATGATTTGTTGATGTATAATGTATAGTTGGATATTTTTGAGGTAATACATCATGAAAACAAGGGTTTGAGAAGGAAGAATAGAGTGTGTGAATTTAGGTGTGAATTCAAGAGATTTTATTGAGCATAGATCCAAACAATATTTGTGCATTGTAATTCTGAAGACATATGTAAGAGTGATTATACTCTAGTGGCTTGTAATAAAATTTGAGCAAGTGTTTATTGGTGGATGTAGCCCACATTGGGTGAACCATATTAAATATAGTATTATTACTATGCATGTTTATTTTTGTGCTTTATGCATCTCTAATCATATCTATTATTGTGATTCTATGAAATTGTTCTGCATTGATTTATGTATTTATTCCTAAGAATATCACTATCCATTGATGAGGTAACAATAGTTGACAACACACCATGGGTATGCATACATGTATATACATTTTAGAATCATTCAAGGTAACCTTACCTTTTATCTATACATAAAATGACTAAAAATTGTAATGTTGAAAAGCTTTGCATATTGGTTATTTCTAATTTGATAGATATTATTGGGATGAGTTACCATGATATAGGTACTAATTTGGTGTGTGATGGTGTGGATGGTGTGTCAATAATACAGGGGAATAAAATAGGTTTTTATTTTTTCTCATAAACATCATTTGCCTCATATATATGTCCAATCCATTACATGGCACATAAAATGAATCTTGCTTACAAAATTTTAAGCACATTCAAAAATATCACAAAAGTGGAAGAGTTAATCCATGATTTGCATGCATACATGTCATGCAGTCCAAAAAGGTTTTTAAAGTTTCATAAATTTTCAACTAGAGTGACTAATAGAAAAAACTATTAAAAGATGTAGATACTAGATGGATTTCAATGTATGAGCCTGCATGTATAATATTTGAAGAATATCAATCATTGGTTGGGTTTATGTTTAAGTATAGGAGGGAGTTTGAAAAGGAAAAAGATTTATTGAACCACTTGATAGATTTTTAAACTTTGCTAACATTAAGTGGTATTCTACCCATGTTGAAGGAAATGCATTGTTTGACAAGACATGCACAAGAGAGATCAATATATATTGTGGACTTCATAAGGTTAAAGAAACAGGTTTGTTTATCACTCGATATATTATACTACTCGATTCAAAGTTTTAAGGGACCAATATTTGAGAGTTGGGAAACTTTAACAAATCTAAATGACCCTCAAAATTATTTGAAATTCAATATTCATGATCATTTTGTATTTTTGTTAATGGAAAGGAGATACCATTACACACTCTCAAAAGATGAGCTAATGTAGTTGGATTAGAATTTAAAGAAGTACCTATAACAAGGGTTATTTATGATAATTTCATATGTGGCATGAAAATGAAATTGAGAGACATTTCAAAATACTTATCTACTAAAATTCGAGATCATTTTCAAAGAGATGAGTTTCTTGAAGCCATGGGGGTGGTAAATCCTACATTTTGGAACAGTGCAAATGGTCAAGAACAAATAAGTAATTTATTTATCAAATACATGGGTAATCTTATCAAACATTTCAACAAGTATATGGAGATAAATGGAGAAGAAGTTAAGGATATTTTGTGAAAGAATTTATTGAAAAACTAGTCAATGCTTTTTATACTTACAATGGTTGAACAATATCAGTTGTTATCTAAACCAATAGGAGCAGGTTCTATTACTAGGCTATGGAAGAAACTATATCAGAGTAGTGTTTTGTATGAAGAAATCAATGAATATTTTCATTTATATTAATTATGATAAACAATGATTTTGGGGTCCGTGGAAGATGAATAGGTATTTAGTGCATGATCTTTTATTAAATTAAGGCTTCAGAATAAATTTTTATAAATTTTTTGAGACATGTTTAAAGTTGTATGTTTGAGGTTATGAAGTGGATATGTTTCCATATGATAGAGAAATTTTAATTTGGATTACTCTAACAGAAAGAAGAGGTGCCACAAATATAACTACAAAAGAAGATAGTGAAACTATAAAGGCTAGTGAGATAGGACATACAAATGTTAGAGATGAAGCATGGGTTACCAAAGGGTTGTTTGAGATACCTGAGTGTTAGTTTGTAACATTTTAATATGTATATGAAAACTACTAAATAATATTTATGAAATATTTAATTGATTCAATTTGAGTTAAGTGTTTTATGAAATGCTTAATTGATATGATCCCATCTTCAGTATTTTGCAATAGTATTCTTTAGCATTTTTTGACATTACAAGTTAAAAAAAAGAGTACATATTAAGCATTATGTATTTTCTGATTATTTGAAATTTTGATTAAAATTTACATTGTTTAATAAAATGAAATGGTAATTACTATTTTAATAGATTTAAAACCAAATTTACTATAAATTAAAGTAGTTGAACATTACTATAAATTATTACACATCGTAGCCTAATATGAGTAAGAAATCAATAATTACAAAAAATATTTTAATATTATAAAACATAAGTTTCCTATAATTACAAAAAACAAGCATAAAAAACCTCAAGGATTTGAGCTCAAACCTCAGTTTCCATTAATTAAACAATAATAGTATGGAAGAAATTGCAAAACAATGTTAAACTTGAAGTCTCATAATCATTGTGGATCAATTACAAAACAAAACATCAGGGTCCAAACCATTTTATCAAATTATTTTTCTCAATGTGTTTATTTGTTTATTCAATAAAACAAGTTTTTCCTCAAAATAAATTGCCACAAAAATACTTTTACGTGTATTCTTTAGATGCATGTCAAGGACAAGGACTTGGTTCTTAAGATTAACATATTTTGATTGTAAATGATAAAAAAACATTTAACTAGTTAAATGTTTTAAAATAAATAATAATTTAAAAACCCATAAACAAACTTACCACAAATTTTTAATTTTTTTGCATTCACAAGATCCACCAGGATTTTGTTTTTTGCCCATTTGTTATAGTATACTTGGGATTTTACTTCAAGTTCTCAAGCCTATTTAACATGATAACAAGAACATCATCATTAAATATATTATTCACCATAACACTTCTTGAAACTGCTTGGTTGAATAAAACATCAATTTTTGTGGGTTGAAGCTCCACCATTGCATACATTGTGGCTTTAGAAATAGGCATTTATTTCTTGAATTAATATTTTTGATCGATGTTCCCAAGTTCTCAATTCATCAAGGTTTGGAAGAATAAAATCATTAACATAATCTTTAGTATTTTCTACCAATAAATTAGAAATAAAAAAAGTACATTGGTCATCTTTTTGATGAATCTCCTGCACAAGACTACCTTTAGTGCCACTAGGTAGAAAATTGGGCACACAAGGTTAATGTGAAGTCTCCATGGGCTGAGATCCTTGTATGATATCTTACAGGTTGAAAGAAACCATGAACATGCTACTATCAATGCCCAAATACTCTTCATCTAGATTAATATCATGAAGAACTATGGTCGCCATTACACTAGGTAGACCACCAAGTGATAAGTTTGGAAACTTGGATGTTACAACCTAAATCGTGCCACCACTTTGAATAGGGATAAACAAACATCTCCCAATACTATTAGTTATAGGGCCATGATGGGGTGGTGGCAGTGGTAGGAATTTTTTCTATTGAGAAGAACAACCTATAAATGGAAATTAAAATCATTAAAATGACCAATTAAAAAAATATAATATAATATTAACATTTAAAAAAATTAGATATATTTAGTTCACCTTGCTATTTTTATTGTTGTGGTTGATCCTATTACTATTGTTGAGGAACTCTCAAACCTTTTCCAGACCCACCTAGTGTTTACAATATAGATCACATGGGATCCACTATATATATAATAGAGTTAAAATATTACAATGATAAAAGAGTATTCTGTCAAAGCAAAGCTAGTTTATGAAGCTATACTAGTAACATGAGTGAAGGGCTATGCTAGAGGTATAATCGAACTCCACATTCATTTTCTTCTTATCAATTGCTTCTCAGGTATTAATAGAGTTGATTCTGCATCCTCGTCCATGTCCATTTCTATTGTGGCCTTAGGAGGTTGACATCCATTGGTTACTACATTTCTTCTGAAAATCATTTCATATAATTTTGTTTACAATAAAAAAATATTTTATTTAAAATTAACTAAATAGATATTTATGTAATTATTTGGAATAAATATAGTACAAAGCTCAAACAGTCTCATTTAATTAAAATTATCTAAACAAATATTTATGTTATTATTTGGAATACATATAGTAAAAATCTAAAATAGTCTCAAACAACAAATCCAACTAACCTCTTGAGCTTCAAGGGAGAGTGTGTTCATAAACATTGCATAATTAAAAGTAGAAGGAATAGAGGATGCTTGAAAATATTAAATCACTTCATATTACAATGTAATGATATAATTACAACAAATAAAATAATTATATTTATTATGTAGAGTAAAATTCAAATCATATTTGATTCTATTGAAAATAAAAGTACACCAATCCAATGGTTGAATGCATAGAGTACAAATAATATAAACTAGAACCTATAATGGAATATTAGATGGTCTACCTTGCAAAATAATTCTTGCTTAGAAAATTTCAAGCATTTTCATTATAAAAGGGTTTTTAACACATTCAATTTTTAGCCCCCTTTTACCATGACATTGAGGATCTATAATTTTTTTTAACAAGTTAGAATTAATAGAAGTAAAACTAATAAAAAATGAGAAATTATAAATTTTACAATACATACCATCCACCTAAAATGATTAATGGGACTCCAAATAATTTTTGTACTCATCATTCAACATGGCCTTTATGGTTACCAAGTTCCCATCCTTGTAAGGTAGACCTTTCAGTCTTTGAATATCCTCTAGATGGATTCCAAATAAAACATTTTGGGAGCCCAAGGTGATGTGAAAAGTGGAGGAAGTAGTATCAAATATTTAACAGAGAAAATTTAAAAAATGAATATATTTCTCATATTAGGGCATGTAGATAATGTTGTGGAAATTTCAAGGTTCCACCCAATCACTGTATGTGTCTTATTACTGTAGAATCATTTGGATGATTGTGCACGTCAAATTCTAGAAAGTGACTTTGGGGTTTCTTGTTACCTTTGTGCCAACACTGGAAGAGGTTTAAGAAATGGAAGCCATAGATGAAATTAGGGTTTTATAAGTTAGGAAAAATAGTGAAACAATTTTAAACATGGAAGGAGAGCAAGAAATGGCAAAGAGTGTAAAATAAGGTACATTTGGTACATATATAGGCATTTAGCTTAATAGAGGTGATCACCCCTATGGTACAAGTGCTCACTAGAGATACCTATAATGTGGCTGAGTGGTCCATGTTAGCATAAACCATGCACATAATCACCTACAAACACCTTGTAGCCTACCTAAAGAATGAGGGTGATCATCTGTACTACATCGATGCTCACCTACATTATACATATATACATCTAAAATATGTTAGCATTTGTCTATAGTTGTACCCCATTGGTAAATGACTATGGCATTAATGTAGATGGGTGATGACACCCTTTTAGTCAAATGATAGTGTGATGCAGATGAGCATCAATTCATTATAGATGATTTAATACCCATCGGTATAATTCTCACACCTATCCAAATCACATAAGTGTCTATCTATATGATGTTGGTGTCCTCCCACACCATGGTGGTATTCATTTGGGTTACTCAGGAATTCATCTACAAGTTTTTGGTGATCATCTACACCATGCTAGCATTCATATAGTTTGCACAAGCATTTTTATATATTCTTCTAGTGTTCACCCATGTAATGCCATCAGATGTCTGCATGAAGCTGACATGCACCTCTATTATGTCAGCATTCATCTATATTATGTACATGCCCATCTAAATTATACTGACATCCATTTGTATTATGTAGACATTCATCTATGTCATAATGTAAAATGTATACAAACATGTGTCCATGCACCCGCATCTTATTGGTATTCATCTATGTGGATCTTATATTCATCTTCATCATGCTGACATTTTTTTAGTGTGTTGGCATTTGTTTGCATCACATAAGCATTCATCTACATATTTTCATCATTATATGGTGTTGTATAGTTAGTCACCTAGGTTTCTTGGGTGTTCATCCATGTTTATAGGCGTTGTGTGATTTGTCACATGGCATCAAATGATTTACCTATGTAATTATATGCCTTCCAAACTGATTCACCACCATTGCAAATCCAATTTTCCTCAAGATCTCTATGGATGTTTTTATATGTCCCACTAAAATGAACCCTAGAAGGTTATTCATGATGGGCAATCAAATACTTACACTATAGAGAAAGAGGGGATGAAACATATCCTTTTACCTTTGAAAAGTGATGTAAATAAAATGGAACAAAGAGTGATGTTGATGTCAACCAAACAATACTTTGGTAAATCCATGGAGAGTTTGGTAAATATATGGAAACCAAACAAGGCTCCAAATTTTTATGCTAATAAAATGTTTTGTGGTGTAAATATAGGTTATCAAGAAGTGGCCACTAAGAAAGTCTTTGAGTCAAAGAAGCTAGAGGTGTTTGTGGTTAAAGAAGACAAGGATAATCCTATGCAACCTAAGACTCATCAAGAAATGAATAACAAGGAGGGATAACCCTCCCCAAAGACTCAAAATAGAACAAAGGAATAAGGTGAGAGAGAATAAGATGTAATGTGCATGGGAATATTTGACTTACATTTGTAGACAAAGGTTGAAGATAAGATAGAAGATGCAAATATCCAAGTTCAAGAGTTGCTATAACTCCATGTGAAGAAGGAAGAGTAAGCTTATGAGAATGAGAATCTTAAAGAATGTGAGAAGAAACATGCAAAGTCAAATCTGATGTGGTAGTCAAAAGGAGCAACTAGTAGCATGTTAAGTGAAGAAACTCCATACAAGATCAAGGATCAAACAAACATTGAGTGGGAGAAGGTATTTAGAACTCAAAGAAGTGTAAAAATGATTAAAAAATTTATATTCTTGTGTGTGAATGAGAGTGATCTTGTAAATGATAATTTTCAAGAGTATAAGAGACCAAATCTAGAAGAGAGGTAGCATGAAGAAGATCAATACCAAATTATAAATATAATAAGATACCATGAAAGGATTGTTAAATGAATACACTTGTATGTGAAAGAAAAATATGAACAAGGTACATTCATGAAAGCTTTTGAGGTTTATGATTTTTGTGTTGACTCTTAGCCTAGTGTTAGATCTGTAGTATACAAAGGTGATATATGGAGAAATCATAATATAGCTAGGCATTTAGAAATGCAAGGATATGATAATGATGTTCAATTTGATCAAGTTTTAGAGGGTAAAAAGATAATAAAGTCTAAGGAAGAGATATGGGAGAATTATGGGGAAGAAACAAGGATAATGTTTCAGGTTAACTTACCAAGGCAAGATATTAAAAACAATAGAATGTAAAGGATTGGAAACTATCTCTAGTGGACTGTTACAAATTAAGAATACATTACATTTTGAAATAAGGTATGGAACTAGAGACCTATAGTCACTATACATTGATTTGCATAGAAAAATACATTGTTGTTTGAAGAAGTAATCTCTCAACAAGATAGCATGAGTCAAGCTAAATGTAGTTTGAGGACACTTTATATGTTGGATAAGATATCAAGGACAAAAAACTTCAATCATCATAGGATTCAAATGATATAACACTCAGCTATGATAGAGGTAAAACAATTGGAACACCTCAAGGAGTGGAACTTAACCTCATTTTGGGAAAACACATCTTAAAAGGGATAAAAATACCTCCATATTCTTTTTCAAAGCATGATTATGATGTTGTAAGTGTCTAGAATAAGCAAGTATAGGAGATGAAGGAAGGAAGGAGTATCTTGAAGTTTCATGTTCAAAACATACTCATACAAGTGGAGTCATAATTTAAAGCATTGAGAGAAATATGAAAGATTGTAGTAGATATTTAAAGGAGAGGATGAGTAGTGTGGATGATAGAAACATGGGGAACATAGCCAGAAGCATATTGACAACTAAACCTTGAAAAGAATGCTAATCCTTTTCAAAGATGCAGAAGTAAGTCATTTTGAATAAGGTGCTAGTTTGTTTTATTCTATCTAGCCCTTATAAGGTTTGTATGAGATCAAAATAAGATAACCAATGAAAAAGAGAGCTATAGGACTAGTCAATAAAATAAATCATAAGAATTATTGGAATCAGATAAGAATGAAGAAATAAGAAGTAGATCATGTTAAGCTAGGAGTTTAATTCCTTAGTCTTGGTCATGCATATGAGAAAGAATTACAAAATGATATAGGTATGACAATAATTTTCAATGTTTTAGAATAATCAAGTAGTGTGAAGGAAGCAAGGGAAGTGGATAACATAGGTTCAACTTGGGAAAATTAATTGCCTCAAATCAATTCAACTAAGACAAAATGTAGCTTGGATAAATAAGTAGGGAAAAAGACTTGGGAACAACATGTAAAGTGTGAGAAGACACAACTCATTGAAGACACTAAAAGGAATAAAGATAATGACATCAAAGACACAAAGATAAATCTGGAAAGATTCATGGATAACATCTTTGAGTTTTGTTTTCTTTTCCCCTTAGGAGTATGATGTAGGGGCATCACTCATGGGAACAACATGATTGCAAGTTTTTGTATAGATCAAGGGAATAAGGGGTATAAAACATATTTTGGATGTTTTAATAGTGTTAGGAGTTTAAAAATGCACCTTGGAATGATTTCTAAGTGCTAAGGAGTGCCTATGATGGTTAGAGATTCAAATTGGAGTTTTCCCGCCAATTTGAATTTTTGAATATCTTTGTTTACAATGGTAGTTGTAGGACATTGTATAGAAGTTAATAAGTTTTAAAATGAATATATAAAGTTAATAAAGACCCTTATATCTATGTACTCAGCCAAAGGTCATACTTGTAAGGGAGAATTAGCATTGATGTTTGTGTCAAGGAGTAAATGTCCTAATAATTAACCGTAAACAAGTAGTTAGGGTAGTTAGGTTTGATTTAAAACATGAAAATTTTGGTTTTAAATTAGTTTCTAGATTGAATTATAATAGAATGGGATCAATTCCCAAAAGACATTGAAAAAGAATAATCTTGAATTTTGATGGAAGGTTTATAACCCTGTTGTCTTACATGAAGCAATGTTGAATGGTTAAGTTTTTGAATGATCAAAGAAGGGAGGTTTGATAATGAAATGTTTTGGTGATAAATATATATTGGTGAGTAATATAATCCTTGATGAATGTATTTTCATTGACATTTTCTTGTTCTGTTTCACATCTTTTACACACAAATTTCTACTACTCCTGTTGAGACTGTGTATGTCCAAGATAGATAAGAATAGAGTACATAGAAGATGACTAATAAAGGTGTAATGAGTATTGAGTAGGGATTACATATGGTAGATTGAATATTTAAATACTTATACAATTGTGATAGATATTGAAATCCTTTGAAGGGGTTTCACACTTTAAAACAATCCTTGTATTCCCTATAGATTGTGACTGTCTTAATAGTGAGACCAATATCTTTATGAAATTACTGATCATAAGATTTAGACTTGGTTATTAATTAATTGAAAATATGTGTGGATGTTTTTAAATTCTTATTTATGTTAAACAAAGTTTAAAACCGGATTTGGATTCCAAATACCTCCAGGCATAGCTCTCTATAACGTGTAGAAGGTAACTATGTATTCTATATGGCCAAAAAGATGAATATAATCTTGAATAGAGGATTGGAAGTGAATAATTAAAGGTTTTAAAAGGTGTATTTAAGTTACAAGATACTTAAAAAATCATTATATAACCTTTAAACCCTATAGGAAAGGTGTATGAGAAAATAATGTGCTCTTGAGTCCTACAGACCCTTGTGAACCCTAAACTGGGGTCTGGGAAGTGAAATCCTCTTTTAAGACATTACAACTGGTGGGAAAACCTAAAATTTGGTGATTTTATAGGTCTTAATGAGGGTGAATATATTTTGGAGTTTTTATATTGATTTCATACTTGTACGTATAAAGAGAAAGGACTATGTAAGTTCCTATACACCTAATTAGGCTTGGTAGTGAGCTAACAAGGGTGACAAAAGGGGTTTAAAATAATTAGAAGCCAAAATTACTTTGAGAAGTAAAAATCAATAAATGGTATCTGATTTAGGCACTAGTTTGTTAGGGTTCATCCGTACATGTTCATACTTGCAAAATTAGCCTAAAAAAAGCTACTAGAGTAACCTGTATAAGGGAAATGTTATAAAGATTGAGAAATAGTTGGAGAAAGTTATCACCAAGGTTATGAGAGGTATCAATAGACCATAAGGAGAATGAGAAGGATAACTAGATAAATAAGAGAAAAAAATCATTTATGAACCCCATAATGACCATATGAACCTTGGTCTAGTGAGTGATAATCAAATATTGAAGGAGTAAGTGAGAAGTTGATCATCTTTTGCATCAAGTTTACAAGAGGATTCAAGAGGTTTTATGTTTATTTCAGATAAAATGATATGGATTATTTAATTATGCACTTACATGTGGAATTAATAGGCCTAATTAGGAGAAGAGGGTGTTGAGTTAAGGGGTCTACCTTGGGAGTTGAGACTTAAAAAATTAGGAGTTGATTAAGGGTAAAGGGTATTTAAATATGCCCTCAATTTATCTATATCATTTGAATATTATTCAAACCATAAATATTTTTTGCTTAAGGAGGTATAATAGAGAGGAGGCCTTAAATAAAGAAAGTGGAGATTATTGAGAGTTCTTGTTGACCATTTTTACCTCAGGCCAAAATGGGTTAACCTCATCTTGACCAAATTTGAATTTTAGGTCAAATTGGGGCACCCCTAAGTAAAAAATTAGTTTTATAGATGTTTTTTGGGGAATAATATATTGTCATGAGGTGTTTCATAGGTCATTTCATGTTATTCAATGATATATTAGCCTTGGTCATAAATTTCATTAGCCAACATGTCCTTTTGAGTCATTTTAGGGGTCAAAAAGGTGCATTTAATGCTTTATACAGTTTTTTATAGAAAATTTAAGGTTAAAAAATATTATTTAATTCCCCATGTGTCCATATAAGTCTTAATTAACTGACAAAACTAAAATATGGTAGGTTATGCAGAAGAAAATGTAGTTTTCTTGAAGGAAAAGAAGAGTTTGGCACTTGTATGACCTCCTTGGGAAGTGTGCCACATGGAAATGCTCAGGTAGTGCCTCTTAAGCTTTCCCATGTTCAATTAAATGCTTTTTTTGATCTCAAAATTATATTTCTTTCTCAAAATTGTTTAACTCCTTTTTCACCTTTCTTGGCAAACAAAAGTGACTTGTAGGTTTTTGCTTGGTACAGACAACTCAAGATGTTTTAGGGAAATTAATTTTGGTAGGCTATTTTAAAATTAAATACCTTAATTAAAATATAATTATTTTGAAAATTTTTGGCCTTTTATTCATTAACCATCCTCATGAAGTTGACCATTCTAACCTACCTACTAATCTATGTACCCTATGGGTTTTGCCTTGGTTTGAGAAATTACCTATGAACCAATTATTGAGTTTAATGTAAAATGATTTTTACCTACTACTTAGATTATTAAAATGATTGGTTTCAAGTTTCATGATGTTTTGATATGCAAATCATCTTAGGCTGCAAGATGATGCACTATGTTGTGTTATAGGTAGTTTTGTCACCATTTTTAGATATTCATGTTTGATAATGGTTGAATAAGGTTTTGATAGATAATTTATATGTTTTAAATTCCATCCTAATCCATTTTTACCTTAAAAATTTAGTATACAAATAAATATTTATAGTTTGAAAGCTCATATGCTACATAAATAATCACTTGTTGTCCCTACCTGCTTTGTATCAGGTGTTTTCAAAGAGCATTTCATATTGAAAATGGGGTTTGGAAAGTTTTATTTAAGATTTGATACATATTCATGTATCATCCCAATATCATGTTAATAGATCAAGTGACCATTAAAGGAAAAAACACACCATACTTGGTTCCACCTCACTTTCTGTCTATGTATGAAATATGTATCCACCTTACTTTTTATACACTGAACTCAGTGTCACCTACAAAAGTCCTACAAACATATGTCTTAGTCACCAGGAAATAAGAGATATGTATTGGAATTTGGATGAATTAAGAGGACAAGAATAAAATTTTATCCCCTCTAGGATAGTTAATTGACCTAAAGCTCAAATAAGGTCTTGAAGGTGGTTTTCCCATACCTAAACTATACAAGTACACCTATAGGTGTACCTCCAAAGCAAGAAAGTACAAATAGGTAGTGAACAAGATTTGATGTCTCAAAGATTTTTTAGTTAATAAAAGGTATATGTATGCATAAGTGTATGTTTAATTCACACACAAGGATGTAAATAAAGTCCATATATACTATGTCGAAGCTAAAATGCACCTCAAGTAATCTACAGGCAGGGCATCAAAGAGTAATACATGTAAAATGGGGAAGGATCCATTTCATAAGCTTAGAGTGAAGGTAGGAGGTATAAATAGAGTTTTAAAGTTTAAAAAAAAATATATTCACCTCTATTATATCCATTTTAACCTCACAATCTTAAAATAATGTAAAGACGTTATGACCAGGCCTTTTGAAACCCTAACTATACCTATAACCAACCTTAATAACTGTGACAAGAAAGAAACATGATAGAAAGTGATGTTTGAACACTTTAATTGTATGAAAATGAATAAAAATGAGTAATAAATGATTCAATTATAATTATGGGAGGTTTTTAAAGTAATTTATCAAGCCAAAACAAATAAATATAACCAATAGATGCCCCTATTTTGTAAAACGTAGACAAGAGGAAAACTCAATCTTGTGAGTACAAGAATATGAGTGATCTCTGAGGGTATAAAGTGTTTAATGAAGGTGAGAGACACTATATAATTACCTTAAAAATTTAAATATACATCCTTTATTGGTATATAAAGTAAATAAGATAGCTCAAATAAGCCTATACACCTCCCTAGAACCCCATGAACATCTATAGCAGGTTGTGTAGGACTGTGTTGGCAGTGAATAATAAAGGTGATGTTTTTAAGTTTTAGTGTGGTTAAAACATAAAATAATGGTTAAAATAAGAGTTTAATGAGTATGAATTATGTTATATATATATTATAACATTTAATCATGCCTAATATGACAACCTTCATCTACAGGTATCCTCTCTCGAGAAGAAACACAATCAAGGAGGTGTATCAGTCTTGGCTGAGCCAGGATGTAAGGAGAATGTGGAATATTAGTGAAAAAATGGATATGGAATTCATAAAAATATGATAATAATATTATTTTTGAGTTCTCATTATTCACACAAATAAATAAAAGGTCTCAAGTAATGCTTAACATAATCCACATGTAAAATTCCTACACACAATGCATTTTGCACAGGTCTACCTTAGTTTTTGGTGCTTCTAGGAGGTAAAATGGAATTTTAAAGGGATTAAAGTTGGTATATATCATATTTATGACTTTAATAATCCCATAAAATAGTCACCTTTTCTTAAGGAAATATGGGAGTGCCCATTGTTTTGTCTCAGACAGAGAGTACTCCCTTTATGCATGAAACCTTGACAATTTTGGGAAAGGGTGACAAAGAAATTCTTTAGGAGCTGATGGATATTTATAGAATGTGTAGGAAGATGAGATACACATATGAAAACATTATAATTCAATAAGGAAAGAGGGAAACCAAACAAGGTGATCCATGCCCTCAAACTTGTAGGTGAGCCTATTGGGCAAGAATTAGGCCTAAAACCAAAAGGGAGTCCAACTTCACTTTCAACTCCTGGTGAGAATTCAATATATATGTAACATTTTTATGATGGAATAATATATTTATTTTATCTATTGATATGTATGGGAACCATAAAAAGGCTATTTTGAGTTTCAAAGATAACTCAGCCCTATTAGGCAAAGATTAGGCCTAATGCCCAAAGAGGAGGTCATTCATACTTTTGGACATAGACATGCTTTGAAACCTATTATAACATATTAGTAAGGTAATTAAAGGTGTTTTAAATATTTTAAACTATATAATAATCCCTAAGAAATCCAATTTTGGCTCAAAACCCACTTAGACCTATAGGAAAGAGGAAAAAGAGCTCGATAGGTCAAGTTTTAGCACTCATATCTTTCATGATGCCTTGAATGGGAATTTTATAAGTTTAGGGATGTTAATTAGTGTCTTAAAAAATTATTTTATGTAATTGGTTATCAACTTGGATGTCATAATATTATGAATGAAGCTTAAGAGGGCAAACAAGCCTAAAACCCTTGTTAAACTCTTGTAGAGACTGATGATGGAAATGGAGCTAGAAAGTTGTTCTAATGGTGAAATTTTCCCACGAAACATATTTTAAATTGTATAGGATGCACTCAATATCCCTCACATGCCAAATAAATATACAGACTTGTATGGATGGGGTGAAAAACATGTTATTTTTTTACCATTCTTTATGTTTTGTAGGCTACAAGAGGAGTTTGAACATGAAACCAACTTTGGGAATAATATATATACTTTTATTAACTCAAAATATTCATTTTATTATTCAAAAAAATCCATAAGGGTTATAAAAATAGCTCTAATTTCAACTAGTCAAAATTGGCCTAATGGACAAGCTAGGGAGAAGTGTGAAAACTTCAAGTGGATAGATTTTTAAGGTGTCCATAATTCTTCTAAGGCAATGAAGGGAATTTAAAAATGTCACTAATTACATTATATATATTTTCATGAGAAATTTATCTCTTTTTGGAAGCCAAGTGTGCAAGGTGCATGAAAGGAGTGCTTTTTAGACTATAGATTATGATTTCTCCTTTTGAGGTGATTCTAGATGACCAATCCTAAAAAGAATGAATGGAGAGGCATGTACAATTTCCTTAAAATTAATTATAATAATCATACCTGGTCCTAATCAGCTTTAAGGTGTTCAAATAGGGATAATCATGCAGGTAATTTTTTTGAGCTAGAATGAGGAGTTTCTTGCCACTTTTCATGAGGTTTATGACTTGGATTGAAAATTTTATATTCTAACCTTTCATGGTTAATCCAAAATACTCTTATAATATATAATTAAATAATTTTATTAGTTTTAAAAGTGTATTTGTGACCTTTGGACTTCTCTCTTCTCTTCTCTCTCTGAAGTTCTATAAGAACTAGCCATTTGGCCATTTTAGGGGATGATCCACCTGAGTATGTTGAAACTCTGATTAAATATATAACTTTTGATCAATAATAATACTAATATTTACCTCCTACATGACTATTCTTAGTGTGTTCATTTAGAATGTTTGATTTTGCATAAGTGAAGACTATAGATTCCTTAGAATGTTATTTCATTCTATCATCTATTTGTAATTAGAAAGTTTCTTGTTATAGGGAATGTGAAGTTTTATAGGAAATTTAAAAGATTTAGTGAGTTATACTATTCATTAGTGCCCTCATAGGCCTCTTATCTATTCCTCCTAGCTTTGCACATTCATCCATAACCTCATAATGTAATATTGATGTGAGAAGATGAAGATTGGAGAAGTGTATGCTCAATTTTTCCTTTGATTTCAAGTGTAATATGAATATAGTTTGATGCCATCATGTTAATTGGTGTACCAAATCCCTTAGATGAGTTTTCTTTCAGTTATATCTCTCCATTTTCACCCCCAAAGTTTAGTAGTAGTTGCAATCCAAAGTGGTACATCAAGCGAGCTATCCCTATCTAGAGATTCACCTCATTCCTTAGACTACCCACAATCCTAGAGGTGATTCCATTATGCCACTTAGATGAGAAGATATTTTACATCTCCTCAAATGGTGAAAATCCAAGTGATAACAGGTTTTGGCATGCCTAGTTGGACTCTTGGTCTAAGAGGTTGGAATATTTTTGGTGGTCTTTCAACAATCAACCTTTGGGGGCATCTATTCAAGTATCAATGGAAACTATAAAGATATATCTACTGGTAAAATAGCCCAAGTTATCCTTTGAATATTTTTATCAATTTTTTATTTATGTTTTTTCTTTTAGTGAAGTTTCATGGGTGATTTTGGTGTTAAATTTTATTCTCTACAAGTTGGTGAGACAAAACAAGCTTGTGTCATTCCCTATAAATATAAACATGTCCTTGGTTAATATTTTCATAATCCTTACCAGCCAAAATATGCCTTTCATTAGATCCAATATGATCCTTTTCAGCCCATGCATGAATTATTTCAGTCTTACAATCAGCCTTCTCCATATATTGCTCCTAGTCAGCAAAGCCACTCCTTAAGCCAACCCATTTCCACCTTAAAGAAGACACTATTGGGATATGAAAGGTATATGTTGGATCTTGATACTACAATTGGATGTGGACTAGAGATTCCTTGTCATATTATTCATAGGGTGAGAGAAGAATTAGAGTTGATTAAAAGAGAGTGGGTACCTATTGAGAGAGCCAATTGGCAAAGGCTCATAAGTAAGATGATTGATGTGAGTGGTCTAATTTATTCATTAGAGTATATGCTATAATTTCATGAAAGGAAACCTCAATATACCTATTAGCCTTCATAACCAATTCCCCAAGTTTTTTATCAGTTATATATGACCCCTACTCATAAGCCAAATCAAAGATATCAAAGTCATCTTCTTCCCAATCAGTTGGAGGAGAGAGTTGAAAATAAAAATCTTGTGTTTAAATCTAATATTGATAGGAAAATTGAGTTGGATAATATGCATTTACAATATTCCATGTTATCATCCAAATAAGTGGAGTTCAATCCCTCATTTCCCTCTCATATTACATCCCCACCACCTCAAAAAGAGACCTTTAATCCTAACATCCTAAGCTAGAATAAGCTAGTAGAGTCTTGGGGAAAGAAATAAGAGAAAAATATTGACAAAGAGTGTGAAGTTGAGAAGACTCTTGATCCTATACAAACCCCTCCCACCATTTTTCAAGTAAAGAATTCTAATCCTAACATCCTGAGCTGGAGTAAGATAGTAGAATCATGGGGAAATAAAGAGGATGAAAGTTTGGTTGATAAGGAGTGTGAAGTGGTGAATGAAGTTGAGCCTTTTCAAGTTCATCCTACCTTTGCTCAAGAAATTTATTGTGTCCCATGTATTCCTTATGCTCATGATGTTTCCTATGAACTTTAAGAGAAACTTTTCCAATAAAACCTAGCCAAGGAAATTGAGGAGTTAGAGTCAAATATGAGGTTGCTAAATCAAGGTGTGATGGAGGGTTTAAACCCAAAAAAAGATCCTATACCTAAACACACCCCATACACCCTTCCTCAAGATATTTCTCAAGCTAAATCAGATGTGAATGAAGTGGTTGCTAAATGGAGTGAATAAAATCAAGTTGTCTTAGCCTAAGGTCTGCCTCCCCTTCCTCAAGAGCACCTAAAATATTTCCCAACTTTGTATTCTCAATATGATTTTGAGCCCTATTTTACAGCTCCACCAATTAGTTCCCTTTGTATTCATCCCATCACCCTTTGCCTTGATGGACCTATGACATGGGAACCTAAAGAGGAGGAGCTGGTTTATATAGAAAGAGAACACTTGCTTGAAGAAGACATACCTCCTTGGTATCCTCATTGAGCTAGGCCACATGAATTCAAGATGCCTAGTCTCGGCATCACCATGATGGAGAAAGAGATGGAAGTTCTAACATTCCTTACAGAATAATCCACATCTAATAAAAATGTTGTGGATGATCACCTCTAACATGAAGATGAATGCGTTATTAAGGATGGAAAATAGTTTTAAGTCATCCCCAAAGAGGTGGTAGTCTTAGAAGAATCTATTGAGACCAGTGTAGGAGTTATTGATCTTAAAGATGATACAATACCTCAGCTTGATCTTGAATCACCATCATATGCATTGGATATTGTAGAATATCATATTGATGACATCATACATCAAGAGGAGAAGATTGAAGAGGTAGTGGTTATAGAGGATGAAGATGACAAACATGCTTGGTAGCTACAAATGAAGTTCTTACAAGAGATTGAAGAGATTTTCCAAGTTGAGGCTCAAGTACATGACAAGGCGAAGAATGAATCTTTCATGGAGGATAATGATCAAGATTGGATAGAGTAAGAAAAACTCCTTGATGAGATAGAAGAACTTGTAGCTAAAAAAAAACCCAATATTATTAAGATCCCTATGGAAATCAAGGATGTGGTTGAAATTGAGGATCCACATGAGAATGTTGAGGCTATTTGGATGCAATAAAGTTCATTTCTATAGCCAACATGTTTTAATGTACTTGATTTTCAATGAAAATCATACCAATGGAGTTGGCAAACATCACGAGAAAGTTGGAGGCATCAATGCCAAGGATCAAAAGGCTACATGTCTCACTAAATCCTTCATGTCATGAAGTAAGAAGAGTTTCAAAATTTACCTTTGAGCCAAGATGGAGTTCTCATCTTAGGTTTGTTAGTGTTTGAGTTAGTTATTTTAGTTTAGTGTGTTTGCTCCATAAGTGCTCATGAAGTACATGTTTGTTGTATTATTTTGTGTGTGTCCTTGATTTGAATGGTTGAGGTAATTAGTGGTCTTATTTTGATCAAAGTCAATGGCCAAAGGTTTATTTGTTTGTCTCAGACTTTAGATGACTCTTAATCCCAATGGAATGATAAGGCTATTGGTCTAGTTAGTATAACAGGCATGCTCTCCATATGAGTCACCAATTTGTTGACCAAATTTGACTTTTAGGTCAAATTGGGGCACCCTTAAGTGAAAAATTGGTTTTATAGATGTTTTTTCAGAAATAATATCTTTCCATGAAGTTTTTAATAGGTCATTTAATGTTATTCAATGATATATTAGCCTAGGTCATAAATTTCATTAGCCAACATGTCCTTTTAAGTCAGTTTAGGGGTTAAAAAGGTGCATTTAATGCTTTATATAGGTATTTTGGAAAATTTTAAGGTTAAAACAGATTATTTCATTATCCATGTGTCCCTATAAGTCTTAAGTAACTAAAAAAATTGAAATATGGTAGGTTATACAAAAGAAAAGGTAGTTTTTTAAAAGGAAAAGAAGAGTTTGGCACTTGTAGAACCTCCTTGGGAAGTGTGCCATATGGTAAATGGCTAGGAAGTGCCTCTTTAGATTATCAATGATTGATTACATGATTTTTTTGATTTTAAAGTTCCATTTATTTCTCAAAACCTTTCAACTCCCTTTTCACCTTTGTTGGCAAACAAAAGTGACTTGAAGTTTTTTGCTTGGTATGAATAGCTCAGGATGTTTTAGAGAAAATTATTTTGGGAAGTTATTTTAAAATTTTATAAATTAATTTAAATATAATTATTTTTAAAAATGTTTATCTGTGATTCATGAACCATTCTCATGTAGTTGACCTTTCAAACCTACTTGCTAATATGTGTACCATGTGGTTTTTGCCTTGGTTTGAGAAACTCCATATTGAAAAATTGACCATTTTTATGCTAGATGATGTTAAAATCCTAATAAAATGATTAATATTATTATTTTAAAGTTTCATGATGTTTTTATATGAAAAATATATTAGGTTGTAGGGGGATGCAATATGCTATGTTACATGTAGTTTTATCACCATTTTAAGATCTTCATGTTTGATAATGATTGAAGAAGGTTGTGATGGATAATGTATATGTTTAAGATTACATCCTAATACATTTTTATCTTCCAAATTTATTCTCTAAATAAATATTTATAATTTACAAGCTCATATTCTACATAAACAATCACTTGTTGTCCCTGTCCACTTTGTATCAGGTGTTTGCAAAAATCATTTTACATTGAAAATGGGGTTTGTAAAGTTTTATTGAAGATTTAAAACATCCTCATATCTCATTCCAATATCATGTTAAGAGATAAAGTGACCATGAAAGGGAAAAACACACTGTACATGGTTCTAACTCACTGTCTGCCTGTGTATGAAATATGTATCTATAGGGGTGTTAGTAGAGATATAAAGGTACCTATATAGAGAATATTAGATAGATAAAAAATAATTTGAAGTCCTATCATGTGGTTGTGATCATAAAAAAATTATTGAAAGTGTGATTTTGGAAAATTGGAAATAGAATTATGAGTATGGAAGAGTGATTGTGTATTCAGAGACATAGTCCCCAAAAGGGAAAAACAGAGGCCCAACCACATGTGGGAATTGTCATATTATAAAGATGCCTTCTCATTTTTATATATATAATGATCATATACTTTAGACATTGGAATCTAAAATAAACATACAAAAGTGGAGGGTAGATGACTTAAAGAGGGTATTTGTTGTGAGCTCTAAAAATACATTTTTATACACTAAACTCAGTTAGTGTCACCTACAACAAGTCCTACAAACATATGTCTTAGTCAGCAGGCAGGAAGAGGTCTATCTTAGAATCTGGATGAATTAAGAGTATAAGAATAAAATTTTATCCCCTCTAGGATATTAAAGTGACCTAAAGCTCAAATAAGGTCTTTAAGGTGGTTTTTCCATACCTAAACTATACAAGTACTCCTATAGGTGTACCTCTAAAGCAAGAAAGTACAAATAGGTAGTGAACTAGGCTTGATGTCTCAGAGATTTTATAGTTAATCCAAGGTATATGTATGCATAAGTGGATGTTTGATTAAAACAAAAGGTTGTAAATAAGTTCCCTCTATATTTTGTCCAAGCTAAAATGCACCTTAAGTAGCCAATAGGTAGGGATTTAAAGAGTAATACATC
The DNA here is from genome assembly GCA_037957365.1 of Torreya grandis. Taxonomy (NCBI): domain Eukaryota; kingdom Viridiplantae; phylum Streptophyta; class Pinopsida; order Cupressales; family Taxaceae; genus Torreya; species Torreya grandis. Next base: position 7,374,727 of record JARHVA010000134.1, read on the forward strand.
CAAATAGGGAAGGATCCATTTCATGAGCTTAGAGTGTAGGTAGGAGGTATGAAGAGAGTTTAAACAATGAAAAAACACTATAATTTCCTCCACTATATCCATTTTTAACCTCACAATCTTAAATCAATGTAAATATGTTATGATTAGGCCTAAAACCCTAATTACACCTACAACCAACCTTAATGACTGTGATAGGCAACAAGCTAGAAAGTGATGTTTGAACACTTGAATTATATGAAGATTGATGAAAATGAGTAATAAAGGATTAAATTATAATAATGGGAGTTTTTTAAAGGAATTTATCAATCCAAAACACACAAAAATAACCTATAGATGCCCCTATTTTACAAAACATAGTCAAGAAGAAAACTTAGTCTTGTGAATCCAAGAATATGAGTGATCCATGAGGGTCTAAGGTGTTGATTAATGGTGAGAGACACTATATAATGAAATTTAAAAGGTAAATATACCTCCCAAACTGGTATAAAAAGTAAATAAGAGAGATAAAACAATCCTATACACCTCCCTAGAACCCTATGAGCACCTATAGCAGGCTATGTGGACTATGTTGGCAGTGAATAATAAAGGTGACGTTTTTAAGTTTTAGTGTGGTTCAAATATAAAATAATGGTTCCAACCATGGTTTAATGAGTATTAATGATTTAATATAGATATTATAAAATTTCCTCAAGACTAACAAAGCAATGTTCACCTACAAGTATCCTTTCTAGGGAAGAAACATAGTTAATGAGGTGTATCAGTCTTGGTTGAGAAGGGATGTAAGGAGCATGCGGAAGATTTGGGAAAAACATGGAGATTTAATTAATAAAAATATGATAATAATATTATTTTTGAGTTATTATGATGCACATAAATATATAAAATGGCTTAGGTAATGCATAACAAAATCCACATGTAAAAGTCCTGCACACAGTCCATTTTGCACAGGTCTGCCTTAGTTTTGGGTGCTTTTAGGAGGTCAAATGGAATGGTAAAGGGATTAAATTTTGTATATAATATATTTATTAATTTAATAATCCCATAAAATAGTCACCTTTTCTTGATGAAATAAGGGAGTGCCCTCTATTTTGTCTCAGATAGAGGGCACTCCCTTTATGCATGAAACCCTGACCATTTTGGGAAAGGGTGAAAAAGAAACTCTTCAGGAGCTGATGGATATTTATAGAAGTTTTAGGAATCTGAGATAAACCTATTTAAACATTATAAGTCAATCAGTATAGAGGGAATCCAAACAAGGTGCTCCATGCCTTCAAACTTGCAAGTAGGCCTATTGGGCAAGATTTAGGCCTAAAACCAAAAGGGAGCCCAACTTCACTTGAAGATCTTGGTGAGAATTACAACCAGATGTAACATGTTTATTATTTAATTATATAGGTTTTTTATCTATTGATATGTAGAGTAACCATAAAAAGGTTATTTTGAGTTTCAAAGATAACTCAGCCCTATTAGGTAAAGATTAGGCCTAATGCCCAAAGAGGAGGCCATTCATACTTTTGGACATAGACATGATTTGAAACCTATTAGAAAATATTAATAAGGTAATTAAAGGTGTGTTAAATATTTTAAACTATAGAATAATCCCTAATAAATCCAATTTTCTCTCAAAACCCACTCAGACCTATAGGAAAGAGGAAAAAGAGCTCGATAGGTCAAGTTTCAACACTCATATCTTTCATGATGCCTTTCATGAGAATTTAAGAAGTTTAGGGATGTTAAGGATGGTCTTTAAAAATTATTTTGTGGAATTGGTTAGAAACTTGGATGTTAGAATTTTATGAACAAAGTTGAAGAGGTCAAACAAACCTAAAACCCTTGTTAAACCCTTGCAGAGACCCGATGATGGAAATGGAGCTAGAGAGCTCAAATAAAGGCATATTTTTATAATTAATACTATTGTAAATTTTATAGGACTCACTTGAGATACCTCACATGAAAAATATTTATAAATAACAATACGGATGGGTTGAAAAACAAGTAATTTTAAACTATTTTTTGTGTTGTGTAGGCTACAAGAATATTTTTAACATGAAACTAACTTTGGGGGGAAGATATAGACTTATAATAACTTAAAATATTAATTTAATTCTTAAAAAACAATTTTAAGGGTTCAAACAATAGCTCTCATTTTAGCCAGTCAAAACTATCCTAATGGACAAGCTAAGGAGAAGTGTGAAAACTTCAAGTGGATGGATTTTTGAGGTGTCACTGATGCTTCTAAGGCCATGGAGGGCCTTAAAACATTTAATTAACTTAATTATATGTATTTCATGAGAAACTAATCTCTTTTTGGAAGCCAAGTGTGTAGGGTACATGAAAGAAGTGATTTTTGGATTGTAGATGATGATTTCTCCTTTCTAGGTGATTCTAGATGACCAAGCCTAAAAAAATGCATGGAAAGGAATGAATTATGTACTTAAAATTAATTAAAATCATCATACTTGGTACCAATTATTTATAATTCATTCAAATAAGGATAATCTTGTAGGTAATTTTTTTGAGCGAGAATGAGGAGTTTCTTGCTATTTTTCATGAGGTTTATGACTTAGATTGACACTTGATGGTTTGTACTACATCCTATTATCATGAAAAATTAAATTATTTCATCATATTGAAAAGTGTCTTTATGACCCTTGGACTTATCTCTTCTCCTCCTCTCTCTGAAGTTCTATAAGAACTAGCCATTTTGGTCATTGTCAGGGATGCTCCACCTGAGTATTTTGAATCCTTGATCAAATGTATATATTTTGATCAATAAGACTACTAGTGTTTACCTCCCCCATGATTTATATTATCATGTTCATTTGGAATGCTTTTTTTTTCAAACATGAGTACTATCTATTCCTTAGCATGCTATTTCATTTTATCTTCTATTTGTAGTTGGAAAGTTTCTTCTTGTAGGGCATGTGAAGTATTCTAGGAAATGCCTAAAATTTAGTGAGTTATCGTATTAATTATTTCCTTCATAGGCCTCTTGTGTAATACTCCTATATTTTCACATTTATCCATAACCTCACAATGTAACATTGATGTGAGAAGATGAAGATTAGAGAAGTGTATGTTTAGTTTGTCCTTTGATTTCAAGTGTAACATGCATATGGTTAGATGTCACCATGTTATTTAGTTTATCAAATTTATTAGATTAGTTTTATTTCAGTTATCTATCTCCCTTTTCACCCTGAAAGTTTAGTAGTAGTTACAATCCAAAGTGGTACATCAAGGGAGCTAGCCCTATCTAGAGATTTACCTCATTCCTTAGGTTACCCACAAGCATAGAGGTGATTCCATTATGACAATTGGAATAGGAGAGATTTTACATCTCCTCAAAGGGTGAAAATCTAAGTGATAATGGTTTTTAGCATGCTTGGTGGGACTCTTGGTCCAAGAGGTTGGAAGATTTTTGGTGTTATCTTTCAATAATCAGGCTTTGGAGGAATCTATTCAAGCATCAATGGAGACTTTAAAGATATATAAACTAGTCAAGCAGCCCAGGTTATCCTTTGAATATTGTTATCAATGTTTTCTTTGTTTTAATTCTTTCATTAAAGTTTTATGGTTGAGTTTGGTGTTGAATTTTGTTCTCTACAAGTTGGTGAGACATTGCAAGCTTTTGCAATTCCCTATAAATATAAACAAGTCCTATGTCAATATTATCATGATCCTTACTAGCCTCAATATTAATTTAGTCAGCTCCAATATGATCTATCAGCCCATGCATGAAGCATATCAATCTTACAATCAACCTTCTCTATGTCTTGCTCCTAGTCAGCCAAGCCACTCTTCAAGCTAACCCATTTTCACCTTCAAGAAGACACTATTGGGATATGAAAGGTATATGTTACATCTTGATACTCAAATGTTATGTGGTCTAAATATTCTAATTAATATTATTCATAGGGTGAGAGAAGCACTAGAGTTAATCAAAATAAGAATGGGTACCTATTGAGAGAGCCAATTGGTAAAGGCTCACAAGTGAGATGCTTGATGTGAGTGGTCTAGTTTCTTCCTTAGAGGATAAGTAAGGAGTTCATGAAAGGGAACCTCAATATACATATCAACCTTCATACCCACTTCCCCAAGTTTCCTATTAGTCATATATGACCCCTAATCATGAGCCAAATCAAAGATATCAAGGTCATCCTCTTCCTAATCAGTTAGAGGAGAGAATTGAAAGGAAAAATCATGTGTTTGAACATAATATTGATAGGAAAATTATGTTGGATAATATGAATTTATAAAAGTCCATGTTATGAACCAAATAAATCAAGTTTAAGCCCTCATATTGCATCCCCACCACCTCAAAAAGAGACCTCTAATCCTAACATCCTAAGATAGAATAAGATAATAGAGTCTTGGGGAAAGAAAGAGGAGAACAATATTGACAAAGAGTGTGAAGTTGAGAATAATCTTGATCCTATAAAAACCCCTCCCACCCTTCCTCAAGAAAAGACTTCTAATCCTAACATCCTAACCTAGAGTAAGATAGTATAATCATGGGGAAAGAAATAGGATGGAAGTTTGGTTGATAAAGAGTGTAAAGCGGGGAATGAAGTTGAGCCTTTACAAGTTCCTCCTACCTTTCCTCAAGAAATTTCTTGTGTCCCATGTTATTCCTCATGTATTCCTTATGTTGATGATGTTTCCTATGAACTTTAATATAAAATTTTCCAAGAAAACCTAGACAAGTAAATTGAGGAGTTAGAGTCAAAGATGAGGTTGCTAAATCAAGGTGTGATGGAAGATTTAAACCTAAAACAATATCATATGCCTAAACACACCCCATCCACCATTACTCAAGAGAGTCCTCAAGATAAGTCAGATGTGAATGAAGTGGATTCTAAATGGAGGGAAGAAAATAAAGTTATCTTAACCCAAGGTTTACCTCCCCTTCCTTCAGAGCACCCAAAAGATTTCCCAACTTTGCATTTTCAATATGATTTTAAGCCCTATTTTCCACATCCACCAACTAATTAATTTTTTATTCATCCCATCACCCTTTGAATTTATGGACCTATGGTGTGGGAACCTAAAGAGGAACAACTAGTTGATAGAGAAAGAGAAATCTTGCTTGAAGAAGACATACCTCCTTGGCAACCTCATTGGGCTAGGTTACATGACTTTAAGATTCCTAGTCTTGACATCACCATGATGGAGAAAGAGATGGAAGATCTTTAAACCCTTGAATAATACTCTACATATAATCAAAATGTTGTGGATGAACACCTCCAACATGAATATGAATGTGTTATTAAGGATGGAGAATAGTTTCAAGTCATTCCCAAAGAGGTGGAAGTCATACAAGAATCTCTTGAGACCCATGTGGGAGTTATTGCTCTTGAAAATGATACAATACCTTAGCCTGATGTTGAATCACCATCAGATGCATTGGATATTGAAGAGCATTAGCTTGATGACATCATACATCAAGAAGAGAAGATTGAAGAGATAGTGGTTCTAGATGATGAAGAGGAAAAACATGATTGGTAGCTATAAATGAAGCTCTTTCAAGAGCTTGAAGAGATTTTCAAAGTTGAGATTCAAGTACATGACAAGGTGAAGAAGAAATATTCCATGGAGGACAATAATCAAGATTGGATAGAGTATGCAAAGCTCCTTAATGATGACAAGAACTTCTAACTGAAAAGAAACCCAATCTTATTGAGACCCTTAAGGAAATCAAGGATGAGGTTGAAATTGAGGATCCACATGAGAATGTTGAGACTATTTGGATGTAAGAAGAGTTTATTTATATATCCAACATGTTTTAATTTTCTTTGTTTTCAATGAACATCATACCAATAGAGTTGGCAAACATCATGAGAAAATTGGAGGCATTGATGCCAGGGATTAAAAGGCTACATGTCTCAATAAATACTTCATGTCATGAAGTAAGAAGAGTTTAAAAATTTACCTTTGATCCAGGAGGGAGTTTTCATCTCAGGTTGGTTAGTGTTTGAGTTAGTTTGTTCAGTTTAGTGTGTGTGTTCCATAAGTGCTCATGAATCCATGTTTGTTGTATTATTTTGTTTGTGTCCTTGCTTTGAGTGGTTGAGGTAATTAGTGGTCTTGTTTTGATCAAATTAAATGGAAAAAGGTTTCATTTTTTGTCTCTAAATTTAGATTAATCCTAATCCTAATGGACTAATAAGGCTACCGGTCTATTTAGTATAGCAAGCATACTCCCCCTATGAGTCACCAATTTGTTGACTAAATTTGACTTTTAGGTCAAATTGGGGCACCCCTAGGTAAAAACATGGTTTTATAGATTTTTTTGGGGAATATTATATTTTCATGAGGTTTTTCATAGGTCATTTAGTGTTATTCAATGATATATTAGCCTTGGTCATAAATTTCATTAGCTAACATGTCCTTTTGAGTCATTTTAGGGGTCAAAAAGGTGCATTTATTGATTTGTATAGGTTTTTTTTTGAGATTTGAAGGTTAAAAAAGATTATTTCATGCCCAATTTTTCCCTATAATTATTAATTAACTGAAAAAATCAATTTATGGTAGGTTATGTAGAAGAAAAGGTAGTTTTCTTGAAGAAAAAGAAGAGTTTGGCACTTGTACAATCTCTTTGGGAAGTGTACCACATGATAAATGGTCAAGTAGAGCCCCTTATACTTATCCATGATCAATTACATGATTTTTTTGATTTTAAATTTCCATTTCTTTGTCAAAACCATTCAACTCCCTTTTCACCTTTCTTGGCAAACAAAAGTGACTTGCAGGTTTTTACATGGTATGAATAGCTCACGATGTTTTAGAGAAAATTATTTTGGGAGGTTATTTTAAAATATTATAAATTAATTATAAATATAATTATTTTTAAAAATTGTGTCCTGTGCTTCATGAACCATCCTCATGAAGTTGTCCTTGTAAACTTGCTTGCTAATCTATGTACCCTGTGCGGTTTGCCTTGGTTTGAAAAATTATGTACAAAATAATTGATAAGTTTGATGATAGATGATGTTAAAATTATAATTAGATGATTAATATGATTTTTTTCAAGTTTCATGATGTCTTGATACACAAATCATCTTAGGTTGTAAGAGGATATGCTATTCTGTGTTACATTTAGTTTTGTCACCATTTTTAGATCTTCATGTTTGATAGTGGTTGTATAAGGTTGTGATATATAATGTATATGTTTTCAATACCATCCTGATCCATTTTTATCTTCCAATTTTAGTCTCCAAATAAATATTTATAGTTTGCAAGCTCATATGCTACTCAAATAGTCACTTATTGTCCATACCTACTTTGTATTAGGTGTTTTCAAGAAGCATTTCACTTTTATAATGGGGTTTGGAAAATTTTAATAAAGATTTAAATCATCCTCATGTCTCATGACAATATAATGTTAAGAGATCAAGTGAAGATTAAAGGTAAAAACACACCATACATGGTTCTAATTCATTGTTTGCCTGTGTATGAAATATGTATCTATAGGGGTGTTGGCAGAGATATAAAGGTACCTATATAGAGAATATTAGATAGATAAAAACTAATTTGAAGTACTATCATGTGGTTGTGATAATAATATACTTATTGAGAGTGTGATTTTGGCAAATTGGAAATGGGACTATGAGTATGTAAGAGTGACTATGTATTCAGAAACACAGTCCCCAAAAGGAAAAAATAGAGGCCCAACCATGTGTGGGAATTATCATATTATAAATATGCATTTTCATTTTTATACATATAATGAGCATATACTTTATCCATTGGAATAGACAAGAACCATGCAAAATTTGGAGGGTAGATGACTTAAGGAGGGTAGTTGTTGGGAGCTCCAAAAATCTATTTTTATACATTGAACTTAGTTAGTATCACCTACAACAAGTCCTTCAAACATATGTCTTAGTCAGCAAGTAGGAATATTTTTGTCTTAGAGTTTGGATAAATTAAGAGGATACGCATAAAATTTTATCCCCTCTAGGATATTCAAGTGACCTAAAGATCAAAGAAGGTCTTGAAGGTTATTTTCCCATACCTAAACTATACAAGTACACCTATAGGCATACCTCTAAAGCAATAAAGGACAAACAGGTAGTGAACTAGATTTGATGTCTTAGATATTTTGTAGTTAATCCAAGGTATATATATGCATAAGTGGATGTTTCATTGAATCATAAGGATGTAAATAAAGTACCTCTATATTATGTCCAAGCTAAAATGCACCTCAAGTAACCTATAGGTAGGGCTTCAAAGAGTAATATAGCCAAATAGGTAAGGATCCATTTCATGAGCTTAGAGTGCAGGTAGGAGGTATAAAGAGAGTTTTAACAATGAAACAACACTATACGCACCTCCATTATATCCATTTTGAACCTCACAATCTTAAAGTAATGTAAAGATATTATGACCAGGCCTTTTGAAACCCTAATTACATCTAGAGCCAACCTTAATGATTGTGACAGGAAATAAGCTAGAAAGTGATGTTTAAACACTTGTATTGTATGAACATGAATGAAAATGAGTACTAAATGATACAAGTAGACTCAGGGGAGGTTGGTAAAGGCCTTTTTAGGAAAACTCAGTCTTGTCAATCCAAGAATATGAGTGATCCATGAGGGTATAGGGTGTTTAATGAAGGTGAGAGCCACTATATCATGAACTTGACAAGGTAAATAGACCTACCAAAGTGGTATATAAAGTAAATAATAGAGCTCCAACAAGCCTATACACCTCCCTAGAACCCTATGAGCACCTATAAGAGGCTATGTAGGACTGTGTTGGTAGTGAATAATAAAGGTGATATTTTTAAGTCTTAGTGTGGTTAAAACATAAAATAATGGTTCAAATAATGTTTTAATGATTATTAATGCTTGAAGAGAGATATTTTAATATTTACTCAATACTAACAAGGCAACCTTCACCTAAAGGTATCCTCTCTAGGGAAGAAACACAATCAAGGAGGTGTATCAGTCTTAGCTAAGCAGGGATGTAAGGAACATGTGGAAGATTGGGGAAAATGTGGAGATGGAATTAATAAAACTATGATCTTAATATTATTTTATAGATCTCATGATGTACAAAAGTAAAGAAAATGTTTTAGGTAATTCATAACATAATCCACATGTAAAATTCCTACACACAATCCATTTTACACAGGTTTGCCTTAGTTTTGGGTGCTTCTAGGAGGTCAAATGGAATGGTAAAATGATGAAATTTGGTAAAAAACATCTTTATGACTTGAATAATCCCATAAAATATTCACATTTTCCTAAGGAAATAGGGGAGTGCCTTTTATTTTGTCCCAGACAAAGGGCACTCCCTTTTGCATGAAACCCTGACAGTTTTGGGAAAGGGTGACAAAGAAATTGTTTAGGAGATAATGGATATTTATAGAATGTGTAGGAATATGAGATAAACTTATTAAAACATGATAAGTCAATAAATAAAGAGGGAAACCAAACAGGGTGCTCTATGCCCTCAAACTTGTAGGTAAGCTTATTGGGCAAGATTTAGGCCTAAAACCAAAAGGGAGTCCAACTTCACTTGAAACTATTGGTTAGCATTAAAACAAGATGGAAAATATTTATGATGGAATTATATATGTGTTTTATCTATTTATATTCAAGGGAACCATCAAAAGGTCATTTTGAGCTTCAAAGAAAACTTAGCCCTATTAGGCAAGGATTAGGCCTAATGCCCAAAGAGGAGGTCATTCATAATTTTTGACTTACACATTATTTGAAACCTATTGTAACATATTAATCAGGTCACTATAGGTGTTTTGGATATTTTAACCTATATAAGAAGCCCTAAAAAATCCTTTTTTGGCTCAAAACCCACTCAGACCTGTAGAAAAGAGGAAAAAGAGCTCGATAGGTCAAGTTTCAACATTCATATCTTTCATGATGAATCACATGGGAAATTGAGAAGTTTAGGGATGTTAAGGAGGGTCTTGAAAAATTATTTTGTGGAATTGGTTGGCAACTTGGATGTCAGCCTTTTATGAATGAAGCTTAAGAGGGCAAACAAGCCTAAAACCCTTGTTAAACCCTTTTAAAGACCTGATGATGGAAACGAAAAAATAAATATAAATCTGATATAATGGAATATTTTTATCATAAAACATATTATAAATTTTAGAGGGGTCACTAAATCTACCTCACATGACAACTATTTGTATGGACTTATATAGATGAGGTGAAAATAATCTATTGTTGACCATTTTTTATGTTATGCAGGCTAGAAGTGGAGTTTGAACATGAAAATTTTTTTATAGGGAATATATAGAATTTTAATAACTTCACATATTAATTTATTTTTTTTTAAAAATTACTAAGGGTTTGAATAATAGCTCTCATTTTAGCCAGCCAAAACTAGCCTAATGGACAAGCTAGGGAGAAGTGTGAAAACTTCCAGTGGATGGATTTTTAAGGTATCCATGATGCTTCTAAGTATATGTAGGGAATTTAAACATGTAATTAAATACATTTTATGTGTTTTCATGAGAAAATAATCTATTTTTGGAATCCAAGTGTGCAGGGTGCATGAAAGGAGCATTTTTTGGATTGCAAATGATGATTGCTCCTTTCCAAGTGATTTCAGATGACCAGGCATAAAACCAATACATGGATAGGAATTTATGATGTAATTAAAATTAATTAAAATAATAATACCTAGTACCAATCAGTTATAAGGTGTTAAAATAGGGCTAATCATGTAGATAGTTTTTTTGAGCCAAAATGAGGAGTTTCTTGCCACTTTCCATGAGGTTTATGACTTAGATTGACACTTGTATCTTATAAAGTTTAATGGTACCTCATAATTCATATTATTATTCAAAATTAACTTATTTTATTAGATTTAAAAGTGTCCTTATGACCATTGGACTTATCTCTTCTCCCCTCTCTCTCAAGTTCTATAAGAACTAGCTATTTTTTCCATTGTAGGGGATGCTCCACTTGAGTATGGCAAAGCCATACTCAAATGTATACCTTATGATCAATAATAATATTTATTTTTACCTCCACCATGAATATTAATAGTGTGTTCAATTATAATATTTTATTTTGCATAAGTGAAGACTATTGATTCCTTAGGATGTTGTTTCATTGTATCATCTATTTGCAGTTGTAAAGTTTCTTCTTTTAAGACATGTGAAGTGTTCTGGGAAATGTATAAGATTTAGTGAGTTAGTATATTCATTAGTGCCCTCATAGGCCTTTTGTCAAATCCTCATAGCTTTGTACATTTATCCATAACCTCACAATGTAATATTGATGTGAGAATATGAAGATTGGAGAAGTGTATGTTCAGTTTGTCCTTTGATTTCAAGTGTAACATGAATATGGTTGGATGTCATCATGTTATTTAGTGTATCACCTCATTTATATTAGTTTTATTTTAATTATCTCTCTCCCTTTTAACTCCCCAAGTTTATTACTAGTTGCAATCCAAAGTGGTACATCAAGGGAGCTAGCCCTATCTAGAGATCCACCTCATTCCTTAGGCTACCCACAAGCCTAGAGGTGATTCCACTATGCCCCTTGGATAAGGAGAAATTTTCTATCTCCTTAAAGGGTGTAAATATAGGTGACAACACCCCCTATAGTTATAATCTTGTATGGGGATTTTTATAAGGTCATAGGGTATGTTGTAGTTCATTTGATGTCATTTCATGTGCCATCCTAGCTTTGGTGATAGTTTGGCTTAGTCCTTGTATCATTTGGTGTCTTAGGGGTATTTTTAGATTCATATATGAAAAGTGGTAGGTTTTAATGGTGTCCAACTAGTCAAGATCATAGAAAGGGACTGTACAGGCCTCAAGGAATTCATTCAGAGCTATAAAAGTTCAAGAACAAGCTTTGATAAGCCAAACCATCATCAAGACATCATGAAAACCTAGACTAGATCAGTTCACTTGGGAATTTTGTAAATATGCTAAAAAAACCTTGCATGACCATCAGACCATCCATGATCAATGTTCCTAGTTCTAATTCATTCTTTGCAAGTTTCATATCTTGATGAGTCTTCTATCTCAAGATCTAAGCCTTCAAAGTTTAGCTTGATGAGTCTAAAGAACTAGGACATCCTGCACATCACATGGAAATGAGATGGATGTCTTGATTTTGCATTTACTATCTTCACTTAGGAAACCACATGAACTAAAATCTTAAAGTGCCATGGAGTCCTTCATGCCAAGATCATATCCTGAAAGTTCCATATCTATGTGAGCTTTTTAGCTCAAGTTATAAGCTTCTAAATTTGGATCTCCAACATAAGACATTCATACTAACATTAAGTTTGAGCTATGTAAAGTAACTTTTTAGGTTCAAAAGGTCCTTAAAAGGTTATAATGGTTTGCATGATCTTGCATATTGACACTTGAGATCTAATGGTTTATGATAAGGTCAAACAAGTCAAAAGGTTACCTGGGTTAAAGCCCTCTAAAGAGATACAAGTTGGACAAGATCTGACGGTATGAATCAATAGAGAAAAGATCCAACTATGTGAGCTTGATTGACAAGGAGGTGGGTTCAAGTAAAATATAATGGTCTATGCTACATTGTACATCTAATCTGATGATTTAATTTGAGTTAAAAGGTTGAGTTAAATAGGCCACCATGTGGGACAAGCACAAAAGTTGATAGACTAACAATAAGATCCTAAGATCAATGCATGATTTACCAATGGTATGAGCATGTTATTCATGGTATAAAATCAATGGACCACATTGGTTCATACAAATGGGATCAAAAACATGTAGAAGGTTAAGATCTGACAATGAGGATCTATGAGGCAAATGAGAGTAAAGAGATGTTAGAGCATTTTGATTGGCCCAAGTAGTTTTTGATGGGCAAAGTTGAGCCAAGGACCAATTTTCAATAAGAGAAATCAAGGTCTTTTAGGTTCAATTATACACCATTATATTTCAATCAAATGCCATGAAATAGACATAGTGATGTAGCCAAGGTGATCAAGAACATAAAGGGATGCCATTAAGGCTAAATACAAACCTTTGGTTCATAGATGTGTGGCATGAAAGGTTTATTCTATGATTGTGTTCACCATCCTTAAAGGGACCCATGCATATGGTGAATTTTAGGCTCTTACAAAGATATAATGGGTATATTTGGACCTATTTAGATCTAGAAAAGGGACTATATAGTTTATAGGTTTGCATCAATATAAAGAGTATAGGAAAACCAATAGTCTATCATTGGTTTTCCATCTATAGTGACATGAAGGCATTGGTTTTCAAAAATGATCCATTTGGAATAAGATCTAGAATTTTAATGGATGACATGAAGGCATACATGTAAACCCCAAAAGTTTCATCCCTAGGACCAAACTGTATGAAAGGGACCCTTCTCTCCACTTTTACATGCCATGAAAAACTAGTTAGGAGTAGTTAACACCAAGATAAATTTATAATAGATGGATCTGATTGTTGTAACTAAATTGATGCTAGGACCCATATCATAACAACTTGATCCCAATGTTACAACCATCAATGACCATCAATGAAGAAATAATGTAGCTATGTAATAGACTGAAGTGACTTGAATCAATCAAAAATTTTGAGTGAGCATAATTTGTAGAAGTAGCTGTAACTATGTTTCAAATGGAGTTGATATTTTTGATTCCTCTTGGAGTGCCAAAGTATCTCTCTCTAAAGGCATTTTTATGATATAAATATATCCTTTGAGCTATTATTAAGGATCCTTTAGGCTGATATGACTAGACTCTTCCAAAAATTGTGTTTTGCACCTTTTTGAGTAATTAATAGAGCATTTTTCAGTTGTTTACTAATCTATGTTTAGTGTTTTATGTTTGATATGCCAAAGTGGTTATCATATTCCCTTTAAAGTTCTAAGTCTAACCTAAGTGATAATAAACTTTCTTACAAGTTGTCTAGTGTGTCTTAAGGTTGATGTCTTAGGTATAGAGTGGACAATTCACTGTAAGTGCTTTCAATCAAGCTTTACCCTCATCGTCCTTCATCATAAGTCCATCAAAGCAACCTACAAGTGAAACACTATTGCTTGTAAAACATTGTAGACATTGCATTAGTTATATTCAAAATTTATTAGTGTACTAATAAGTTCAATCTTGAGAGTGGATATTTGAATATTTAGTGCATCACCTCCTTTAGAGTAGGTTCAATTCATGTATTCTCTAACTCATTCCCCCATAAGTGATTATTTGACATAGATAAGACCATTTCAATATACATTTCAGGATCTTGTTGAGTTTTAGAGCTAAAAGCTTCACTAATGAGCTAATGTGGAGGTTGTTGGGCTTACACAGTAACTGGCATCAATCAAAACCAACCGAAATCGGTTAGGGGTCGACCGGCATCGGTCATCTTCAAACCAACACTAACTTTTGTGCATTTCCAAAAGTGTTATTTTTAGTAGAATGGATTTGAGCCTTTGATTTAAGAGGTGGATCTAAGGGTGGTGAATGCATGGCTCATGAACCATAGTGTTGTAGTATACTATATAGTAGGGTTAGATCCTCAGAGCATGTACAATTCAGTAATTAAGTTGATTGTAATTGATAGAGAGAGAGAACTCTTGAGGGAGAATTATTGTACATCTATGAGGTGTGAGGAGAGAGAGATTTCTTCATTGTATTTCCTTCGAGAAGAGTTTAATATAGATTGGTTATTTCTTGTATCTCTTATTATTTGTTATTTCTGATTTCTAGTTACTTATTACTTTTGGTTTCAATTCCGTGTTTAGTTACTTATACAAAAGTAATCAATTGTACTCTAAGATCTTAACAACTGGTATCAAAGCCAAGTTAGTGTTTGTTGATTACATAATTCATTCACAGGGGTTTTTCATTGAGTGGGAGCAAAGCAATGGTAGAAAAAAGTAAACTAAGAATGGAGAAATTCAATGGCAAGAATTATCAATTATGGAGGATGCAGATTGAAGATTATCTGTATCAAAAAGATCTGTATTTATCATTGGGTGGGGTTTTAAGGAAGCCCACAGATATGGAAGATGAAGAATGGAAAGTTCTTGATAGAAAGGCTCTTGGATCTATATGGTTGAGCCTGGCAACTTTTGTGTTTTCCAACTTATCATAAGCAAAGACAATGGTAGAGTTAATGGATACTTTGGTAAATTTATATGAAAAACCTTCAGCTTCAAATAAGGTATATCTTATGAAGCAATTATTTAATTTGCAAATGGAGGAAAGTGGATCTGTATCTAGTCATCTTAATGATTTCCATATAATAGTAAATCAGTTAAATTCAGTCAAAATAGTTTTTGATGATGAAATTAAGGATCTCTTAATCTTATGCTCTTTACCTGAAAGTTGGCATAGTTTGGTAATGGCAGTTAGTAATATTACATCTGCTTCAAATATCTTGAAAGTTGATGATGTTGTTAGTGTAATCTTGAATTAAGAAATTCACAAGAAAAGCATAGGGGAAACATTAGGTAATGCTTTAAGTGTTGAAAGCAGGGGAAGGCAAAGAGAGAAGGGAAAGCAAGGGAAATCAAGGTCAAAGATGGGAAGTAGATCGAAATCTAGAAATGGAAGAATAACCTGCTAGAATTGTGGAAAGAAAGGGCATGCAAAGAAAGATTGTTGGTTGAAGGATAACAAAGAAAATCAGCATGAAGGTAATAAAGAAGCAAAAGTTGCAGGTATTATTACATAGGATGCTCTTATATTTTCTTTAGATAATAAAGTAGAATCATGGGTTTTAGATTATGGTGCCTCTTTCCATGCAACCCCAAATAGAGAATTTTTCAATGATTATGTCCATGGAGATTTTGGAAAAGTTTATTTAGGGGATGATGAGCCTTGTAAAATTGTTGGCAAAGGAAAAGTGCAACTGAAATTGTAGAATGGCAACACATGGGTTTTGAAGGATGTCATGCATGTACCCATCCTGAAGATGAATCTAATTTTTGTAAGAAAGTTGGGTGATGAGGGTTGCACAGTAACTCTCACAGCTAAATCTTGGAATGTTTCCAAGGGTGCACTTATATTAGCAAAAGGTAAGAGAGTAGGTACACTTTATCTATCTACTTGTATTACTGATTATTATCCTTCTGTTTTATCTACTTCAGATGTAGATGCAAAGTTGTGGCACTGTAGGCTTGGTCACATGAGTGAGAAGGGAATGAATGTTCTTAAGTCAAAAGGTAAGCTTTCAGATTTGAAAAGCATAGATCTAGATTTCTGTGAGCATTATATTTTTGGGAAATAGAAGAAAGTGAGGTTTCTCAAAACTAGGTCAACAAAGAAGAAGCATAAGTTAGAGCTTGTTCACACAGACGTGTGGGTACCAGCTCAGGTAGCTTCTATTGGATGATCACAGTATTATGTTTCTTTCATTGATGATGCTACAAGAAAGGTATGGGTTTATTGCATAAAGAGGAAATTTGATGTTTTTGACACATTTAAAAAATGGAAAGCTTTGGTTGAGAATGAAACAGGTTTGACATTGAAGTGCCTTAGATCTGACAATGGTGGTGAGTACTGCAGTAATAAATTCAACAGTTACTATTCTATGAGTGGAATATGTAGGGAAAGGATGGTTCTAAGGACACCTCAGCAAAATGGAGTTGCTAAAAGGATGAATAGAACAATAATGGAGTGTGCACAGAGTATGAGGTTGCATGCTGGTTTACCCTTACAGTTTTGGGTAGAAGCTATAGATACTATGGTTTACCTAATTAATAGAGGACCTTCTACTGCACTGGATGGTGGAATTCTAGAAGAGGCTTGGATAGGTAAAAAGGTAGATCTTTTATTTCTCAGAGTTTTTGGTTTTGAAGCTTTTGTGCACATTGATAAAGAAAATAGAAAGAAGCTAGATGCTAAATCTATGCGGTGCACTTTCATTGATTATGGTTTTGGAGATTTCAGATTCCAGTTGTGGAATTTAGAAACTAACAAAATTATTAGAAGCTGTGATGTAGTTTTCAATGAGAAGGTGATGTACATTGATTAGCTCAAGAGGTTGAATAATTCTGAGCAGGGCAATCTTGATTTGGAAGAGGTTATAATCTAAAATGAGCTCGCAGGTAAAAATCATCACTTACAAAAAAACATAGAGACTGACGTCGGTCAGGTGGAAATCAACGTCGATCATGTAGAGACTAACATCGGTCAGGTGGAAATCAACATCGATCAGGAGGAATCGACATTGGTTGGGTGTAGACTGACATCGATCAGAGATGATCAAGATCGGTCACTGTCAGAAGAAAATTTGGACAGACAACAAGCTGTAAATTAGTCTCAAACGCCCATAAGGAGGTCTAAAAGGGTAAGGAAACCTCTAATTCATTATTCCCCTTCTTTATACTACTTGTTGCTCACTGATGGTGGAGAACCAAAATGTTTTGATGAGGCAATGCAGGTAGAATCTAGGAAACAATGGGAGCATGGCATGAATGAGGAAATTGATTCTTTGGAAGAGAACCATACATGGGATTTGGTTGAGTTTCCAGTTGAAAAGAAAGAACTGAAAAACAAATAGGTATACAAGTTAAAGGAAGGAGAGAATGGAAAAATGAGACATAAGGCCAGATTGGTAGTAAAGGGATTTGTATAGAAACCAGGTATTGATTTTGGTGAAATTTTTTCTCTTGTAGTAAAGATGACTTCTATTCAGACTGTATTATCTTTAGTTGCTATTGAGGATTTGTATTTTGAGCAGCTTGATGTTAAGACAACATTTCTTCATGGAGATTTGGATGAGGAGATATATATGGATCAACCAGAAGGTTTTGAGGTCAAAGGTAAGGAGAAACTTGTGTTCAGATTGAAGAAAAGCTTATATGGTCTTAAGCAAGCTCCAAGACAATGGTATTTGAGGTTTGACAGGTTTATGACAGAGCATGGCTTTATTAAATGTCAATCTGACCATTGTGTTTATTTTAATAGATTGGATAATGGTAGTTATATTATCCTATTATTGTATGTAGATGATATGCTTGTTGTAGGTTCACACATGTAGGAAATTACTGAGCTTAATGTAAAATTAGCTCACACATTTGCCATGAAGGATTTAGGAGTAGTAAAGAAAATCCTTGGCATGAGTATTAAGAGAGATAGGAAAGATCATAGTTTGATTTTGTCTCAAGAGGATTATGTGAATAAGGTGTTGGAGAGGTTCAATATGCAGGATGCAAAATCGGTAAGCACACCTATGGCTGGACACTTTAAGTTGAGCAAAGAACAGTGTCCTAAATCACATGATGAGGTTGAGTACATGAGTAGAGTTCCATATGATTTAGCAGTTGGGATCTTGATGTATGTAATGGTATGTACTAGACTAGATATTTACCAAGCAGTGGGAGTTGTCAGCAAGTTTATGGCCAATCCAGGAAAGGAACACTGGAAAGCAATTCAGTGGATTCTTAGATATCTGATAGGGACCAGCAGTAGGAATTTATGCTATGGAGGGTCAAACACTTCTCTACATGGGTATGTAGATTCAGATATGGCAGGTGACTTGGATGGTAGGAGAAGCACCATAGGATATGTGTTAACTATTGGTGGAACGGTGATTAGCTAGATTTCAAAGTTGCAGAAGGTTGTTGCCTTGTCTACTATAGAGGCATAATACATTGCAGTCACAGAGGCTAGCAAGGAAATGATTTGGATGACTCGATTCATGGAAGAGTTGGGAAAGGAGCAAGAGAGTTGTATATTGTACAGTGATGGTCAAAGTGTAATTTATTTGGCAAAGAATTCAGCCTTTCATTCAAGAACCAAACATATACAGCTTAGGTACCACTTCATTAGACAGGTATTGGAGGATGGACAGTTGAAGCTGGAAAAGATCCATATGGATAAGAACCCTACTGATATGTTAACAAAGCCGATAACAAAGGAGAAGTTGAATCTTCATTCAACTTTTGTTGGTCTTCAAGATTGAACTTGAAGAGGGAGAAACAAGCCAAAGATATTTAGAGGATGTTGTTGTACAAGTACAAGTGCAATTGTTTGTCTCCAAGTGGGAGATTGTTGAGTTGTGGAGCTAAAAGCTTCAATAATGAGCTAATGTGGAGGTTTTTGGGCTTACATAGTAACCGGCATCGGTCAGAACCAACCAACATCAGTTAGAGGTCGACCGATATCGGTTAGGGGTCGGCCGACATTGGTCATCTTCAGACTGACACCAACTTCTGTGCATTTCTAGAAGTGCTATTTTTAGCAAAACAAATTTGAGCCTTTGATTTAAGAGGTGGATCTAAGGGTGACGAATGCATGGCTCATGAACCCTAGTGTTGTAGTATACTATATAGTAGGGTTAGATCCTCATAGCATGAACAATTCAGTAATTGAGTTGGTTGTAATTGATAGAGAGAGAGAGAGAACTCTTGAGGGAGAATTACTGTACATCTACAAGGTGTGAGGAGAGAGAGATTTCTTCATTGTATTTACTTCTAGAAGAGTTTAATACAAATTGGTTATTTCTTGTATCTCTTATTATTTGTTGTTTCTAATTTCTAGTTACTTATTACTTTTGGTTTCAATTCCATGTTTAGTTGCTTATACAAAATTAATCAATTGTACTCTAAGATCTTAACAGAGCTATCCCTTAAATCTGGAGGCTCATTTCTAATATAGATAAACCCACATACTAATACGTGTTCTTATGTTTCCTAAATCTAGAAAAGGCTTGAACACCCTCTTCTAGGGTGCAAGATTTGATGACAACAGTTATGGCACACCTAGTGGGACACATTATCTTCTAGTCAACTTGTCAAGGTGAATACTGGTCTTAACAAACATTAACTACAAATTGGTGTGCTAGTCAACATTTAGTGACTCCTTTATGGTAAATCTAGTTTAAGGCCATTTGTTTTTTTCTACACATTCCCTCATAATTCATGGTTCTCTCTAGGTCATCTTCGGCTAGAACATTCAATCCCATTAACTCACTTATTCAGCCTAAAATTCCTCTTGAATCTCAATATCCATAGCCTAATCTACCCTTTAAAGAACAAGTAGATTTTCCTAGAGAGGAAGAGTGGGAATAGGTTGAAGAAGGAACAAGAAAACATGGCTAGACTTCTTGCTTTCCCTACCTTTAATACTGATAATACAATTCAACTTCACATATATGATGTCATTCTTCCTAATTCCAAGAAATGTGTGCCCACATTTAATGGTGAGAGTCATGTCATACCTAGTGAGCACATTATAGATGTTTCTAACTTTTTCAATTTACATAATATTGTTTGAGATAACATTTCCATTAGACTCCTCACCTTGTCCTTTAAAGGGAAGGATCTTGATTGGTATATGATTTTAAAAGGTGGATACATCATAACATTGGATGAGTTTGGAGTGTTTGTGAATTCTATATTTGGAAATGAAACCATGCCTCTCTCATACATCAACTCAATGCGATTAAAAGGGGACCCAATGAAATAAAGCATGACTTCAATGAAAGGTTTCATAAGAGTTGGCATAGATTGCCTCCTCCTATGAGACCACCTACTAGATTTGTGTTCCCTACTTACTTGAAAGCCATTGGGACTGAAAGTTCTATCATGCTTCAATCTAAGGGAGATTCCACTCTTTATGAAGCATATGATCTTAATGTTTTAGTATTTTTTTCTTTTTCAATGTGATGTAATTAACTACTAAAAACAAAGTAAATGTAGGGTTTAGAATTACCTAGGGATGAAGGTTAGCTGCACACCATTGATCAAGTTTGTGAGAAATCCTCTTTGGATAGGGAGGAATGACCTATTATTCACCACACTTAAACAAAAAATGGATTAATAGAAAAATGAGTGGGATACCTAATAAGAAACCTTAGATGGATGTTAAGAAGTGATATGCTTCCTTAGATGGATGTCAACCCATGTTTAACATTAAAGTTTACAAGTAAAAATGAAATTATAAAGATATACATGGATAAGATATAAATAGACAATTCCAAAGATAATTAATCAATAAAAATATTTATGTAATTAAAGTAAGCATCCCATAATTCTATAGTTACATCAACATCCTCTTGGATTATAGCCAATTATTTATTAATGTATTCAAAATTATGTATAAAATCCACAATATAAAGTCCTAGCTCAAATGCAATGTCACTCTAATTAGAAAATAGAGGTTGAGGGACTATGGGAAGATCAAAAATGATAAAAAAATCATATACTAATCTAGGTAGGGTCATCTACATGAAAATACATATTTTTAGCAAATCAAAATGTAGATTTAATAGATACTAAAGATGCAATATAGACTGTTTAAAGCTATTTTTATAGTTTAACAAGGATCAATGATGATCTTACAAGATCAATGTTGATTTTAAAAGATAAAAACCAACTTAGATGAATTGATGTCGATTCTATGTAAAAGTGTTGAACTATAAAATAGACTATAATGACAGCCTAGAAAATTGATAAAACAATCAAAACTGAATGTAAATAAAAATGCAAAGATTGTAGAAGATAAATAAAACTTAAATATGATAAGATAATGACCTTGGATGGTTTAAGATGTGTAGATACAAAGATTATAAAACAATGTAAATGGCCTTCAAAAATCACCTAATAATGTCACTAATCAAGTGTTCTTCAAAGTGGCAAGGTGGTAGTCATGTCTATATGCAGGTTTAAGACTAGTTTGGATATAATTTTGTGATCAAAATGGCTTCCTTCCTTTCACAGTCTTTCCTCCTAAGCAATGGAAGTTTTCTGAATATTTATGGATCAAGGTTGATCCTAATTGATTGGCATTGATTATGGAGAATAGATGTCGATCCACCCAAAATGGGTGAAGTTGAACCAAATGTTGTTCCAATGGGTTGGATGATGGTTAAAATGATTTATGAGGTTGTTAGGTTGTTTTAAGCATGGCATAAGTTTGTTAGGAGGTTGAGTGGGAAGTTAAATAATTTGTTTTTATTTAGATTTTATATATTTTATGATTAAGGATGGTAAAATAGAGTTAATTATGATTTAACAATAGTAATTAACTCATTTAACCTATACGATAAAGGTAAAGGGGAAGGTAAATGTAATAATTTAAAATAATTACTCATAGGGGACATAATAAAAAATAACATACTGATGCATCATATTAATACACAAAGGTGTATAAAATTAGTGTCTACAATTACCAATTTTTGTGGAGTGGTATGCAATAGCAGGTTGTGAGACAAAAACTATAAGGTGTCTAATTCCCCAAGTATATTGTGAGAAGGTATCCCCCCTCAAATTGGGAAATGAGAAGTGAAATGAAATAGATGATATGTTTGAACAAGATGGAATGGATAACAAATGTGGGTGAGGTGAAATGGACAAGTGAAAGATAGCTAAGGACACACAAAAAATGTAGATAGATACAATAGAATTCCAAGTTCGCATTTAATGGAATAAAAAGTAATGCAGCTAGCAATGCTTGAAAGACCAAATCAAGGAACATAATTCCATAGCTAAAACAAGTGGGCACAAGTAAAGGCTATCAAGAAAAAAAAGATAGGAATAGCGAACCAAAGCATCTGGTGTGCATATGGTATATGCGTTACATATAGACAAATGTTTGCAAGACAAAAATATAGCCTCATAATCTTATAAGGGGAAAGATGTCAAAAAAATGGGTATGACTTTAAGGAGATTGGGGAACTGATAAGGTGTCAAAATCCTCAAATATAAAAGGCAATAAGAAACAAAAATGGGATAGCTAAAACACAGGCAATAAGATAGGGCTTGGGAACAAAACTGGGATAGCTAAAGCATAGGCAATAAGACAGGGATTTGGAATAAAAATGGGAGCATGTAAAATGATCCATAAATGCAAAAATGTAACAATATAGGATGATTGATGTCAATTTATGAGGGATCAATGTCGATTCATAAGATTGACATCGATCCTTTAAGGGATTGATAATAATTAGAGTGATCAATGTTGATCATGAGAAAATATATATAGGCATCCACCATGGAAAAAGGCTCACTTAACCATCAAAAAAATAAATAATCCAAGAGCCAAATTTGACATTCGTCAACCTTACAAACAAATGTGAGAGACTATGGAGGTGAGCGAGAGTGGATGATGACTATAGTATGAGATAAGGGTTAAAAAATTTTAGCAAAAATTTATTTATTTTTGTTTATCTTGTTATTATTTATTTATTTATTCATTTATTTTTTAGTATAATAAATTAGGTGTGTTAGGAAAATTAGTGGGGGGAAGGGGAGTTAAATTTTATTTTTTTGATTATTTGAGAAATGTATAACTTATGAGGGGAAATTTCAGAGTAAAGGGAATCGATGTCAATCCAAAATAGATTAACCATGATCTTTTTGGATTGATGATGATCAGAAAGGGATCAACCATGATCCATAGGATCATTGTTGATCCTTATCAAATTGAAATCGATCCTTAGAGGATCAATAGAAAATAGAAAACCTAGTCTTTTGATTAACTAAAAGGATGCTTTTGAAAAGCTCAAGAGCTACTAATGATGAGAGATTGAGTCCCTCCATTTTTGGCATAGATATGAGAGTTTATGAGTGATGAGGACTGGGTACATCTTGAGGTAGTTGGATTTGGAGGGATTTTCACTATCAATATTTCCATCGAGATATTAACATGATGGTTACATTGATAGAGTAATGGGATTATACCACCAACACATTTTGGCTTTTGACTAGTGAGATGACCATTACTATTAAGGACATCCACTATATTCTTCAAGTACCTATTCTAGGTGCTCATGTATATATAGTAGACAAGGATGGATGAGCGATGGTATTGGCACACTTATATGATGAGGATGCAGTGGATATTAGGTTCTTTACTGGGGGGTTCTCCTTTCAACCACTATATGATCAAGATCTTATTGAAAGTCTAGTGTCGACCATGATGCTATTAGCACTAAATTTATACATTCTACCTAACTCAAGGGGAGGATGAATACCATGGAGCCTCGTAGGTGTGATAGTAGACATGGTGGAGTTTTTTATAGTGTTTTCTTAGGCACCCACATTATTAAGGTAGATGTAAAAGGAGATATGGAGCTAACATACCATACATCTATTAGATTTAGATATTACATTCATATTACACTATTGGGTATATGAGGACATCTATGTTATTCACCCTAGAGGGACCGCATGGACTAGTTTTGGGGAGATGGTGTATAGTGTAGGCTTCCTTTGATGGAAGGGAGACCTAATTGCACCACATGTAGATAGGGTAGTGTGGGATTAAGTGCACTATAGATAGGTCTTTAGTGAGATACAAATAGGGGACATTATTTGGAGGCCCTATATAGATTTCCTAGCATGGTCAAGTACAACAACAAAGACAGGTGATGTGGCCCAAGAGTTATGAGTTCATGGATGATGACTAGATCACCTCAAGGTATTCTACTTTGATAGGGTCTATTGATAGTTTGGATTAATACAAGATATTCCAATAGCCTCACACTTGTATAAGTGGGAGGATATAGAGCTAGACTGGCTAACACTTGATACTTTGGTGGTTTTAGTGGGACTATAAGAGGAGCCCATGGTGATGGACATAGATGACATGGGGTACATGGATGACTATGCAGCATGGTTTTTAGGGGAGATAATAAGGAGGTAGGAGAGAGTAGTGAGGCCTCGAGAGGAGGTGGTGTAAGATGAGGTGAGAGGAGAGGTAGAGTAAGAGGCTCTAGACATACACATGGAAGAGGCCCTAGTATAGGATGCCCCTACTTAGGAGTTGATAGATATAGA
Organism: Torreya grandis; assembly: GCA_037957365.1. Lineage (NCBI taxonomy): Eukaryota > Viridiplantae > Streptophyta > Pinopsida > Cupressales > Taxaceae > Torreya > Torreya grandis. Next base: position 7,399,437 of record JARHVA010000134.1, read on the forward strand.
TACCATTATGGTTGAGATGGATACTCTAAGGGCTCAGCTACAAGAGGCACAGGTAGCTAACATCACATTATAGGGGTAGATTGACACACTACAGAGTGATCTAGAGAGCATGAGGGGTCAGAGGGACTAGGCTATATGGGAGAATGATAGCTACATAGTAGAACTTGAATAGATGAGGTTTACTATGATAGAGAGACCAGCCCTAGACATTGCAAGATCTAGCATGGCACCTCCTATAGATATGATACCACTCTAGCAGTATAGATATTTGCTTAAAGAGACATCATATTATAAGAGGATAATACAAAGCTAACTACCTAATGTTCCTTAATTTTCTTCATACATGGCTGGTCCTTGTAGACCATAGAGGAATCCTAGGGGTACTATCAGTTCAAGGAGTATAGTAGGCCAAGGAGAGGATAATGAGGGAGGTGATAGTATTCACCTCAGCAGGATTGAGTTTAATGAGTAGAGCTCATTATATGGGCTGAGAGCCACATTGTATTCATATTATGAAATTTGTATAGACTTATATATATATATATATATATATATATATATATATATATATATATATATATATATATATATATATATATATATATATATATATATATATATATATAGACACACACACACACAGACATTTTATGTTTATAAATGGATCATGTGTATTTGGTTATGGGTTTATTGATAGTTAGAGATATGTTATGCTTTTATGTATTTATGGATGGATTTTAGATTAGATGTTATGCTTATTAATTTTGATTATTGTTATCATGTATGTTATGGATGGATTTTATATTATAGATTTTAGACGTTATGTTTCTTTTTTTTAATCAATGTTTATATATGTTGTGGATTTTTATGGTTTATTAATTATGGATTTTACATGTCATGGATTATGGATGTTATATCATGAGTTATGTTTTTTAATAAATGGATTATGATTATGGATTATGCCTAATGATGATTATTAATTATGTTATAGCATGAGATATATTTTTGTTAAATGGATTATGATTATAGATTATAGATGGATTTTAATGTTTTAATGGTTGTGGATTTATGGATTTTAGTGATTACATATTATGGATTTGCTCAATATTGACTTGGACCATAACCAAGAGAGAACCTATCATATGTATGGCCTATGCATCCTTTGTTAGATGATAATAGACTATGACACTACCTAGGTTAGCTAAAGCTTTGACCTTGGTCATTTATTAGGATTATATGTTTTTAATGGGATGGGGAATATATTGATTTAGAGATAATTCATTTTCACCTCATATTTCAAAATCAAGATTTATCCTTTAGGGATCATTTTTATGCCAATGGTTAGTCTGATCAATATGGGAAGTCTACAATTAGAAAGCTGATCAATATGGGAAGCTTTCTTGGGATATTACTTTTGAAAATGGATCTTTTTTTATTTTTATATATCATTAGGTATTTTAAGTGGTATAATTTTGAAAACTGATAAATGCGAGAAGTTTTTAGCTTGGTAGCCATCCTTCGAGGGAGTGGTCTAAATTTTGACATTTTTGCACAACTATCCTTCAAGGGATTAGTCTATTATTCTACCTTTTTATTTGATTACATCTATCCTTTGAGGGATCAATCTATTTATTTATCCCATTTTGATGTTTTTTTAATTTTTACTACTCACTTGATTATTGGATACCAAAGAAGATAATGCAAAATGGCATAAAAAGATACCTTAGGATGGTTTCCATAAATTCATCACATGAAATGATTGTGGTATCTTAAGAATTTAATGGGATTTGAAATAATAATGGAAATAATGATCTAGGGTTTCTTCTATTATAGGTGAAATGTATCCATGAGAGAATAATATGTATAGAGCCAGGTTATACATATTCAAGGTTGAGGTTATGGTGACTACCAAATAACAACATGACTCTCATATAATTATTTGGTATTTTGAGATAAGGGAATATGACAAGATGCAAGATGAGCTAAGAAAGATGAGCCAAGATCTATCAAATATAGTAATGACGTAGATACAATGTATTAAGAGGTTCTTATTCTGATTTACCATCAAGGGAAGCCAAATGATATGCCCTAGATCCATATTTATGGGTTATGATGTATGGTCCAAGCCAATTAGGAGTAAATTTACCCCTTTTAATTCATTTTATATTAGTGACATGTTGATTTTATTTAAGCACAAGATCTCTAATGTTAAATTCACTCTATCTTACATATTGATTATATGCTCATTTTAATCATTCTTGATATATATGAAGGTGGTCAAGGGCTATCGCAAGATGCTCATCTAAGAGTTTGAGTTGGGATAAATTTTCCTGATGAAAATCCTTATCAAAAATTATGTCTTTAAGGGAACATGAAGAGAGGGAATTTGGACTTCCAATGGAAATATAGCTTCTAAACCATAAAATAGGGAAAAAGGAGTAGCACCCATAGGGTTTGAATACTAGTTTGATATGCCCATAAGGTGGAAGGGACACAGAGATGCCAATCCTTGCCAACTTTATTAATAAATTTAGTTAGGATTTTGACTAGAGTTTTAATAGATGCTTCTTCTCGACCATTAGCTTGAGAATAATAAGGTGAGAAAAAACTCAACTTAATTTTAAATGAATCACATAACGCCTAGAATTTTTTATTTCTAAAAGATTTTCCATTATCTATTATTATTATTTTGTACAGAACTCCAAAATAAATAATAATGTGCTAGTGGATAATCTCCACAATATTTTTTGCCTTGGTTGAGATAAATAACATAGCTTTTACCCACTTAGTGAAATATTCTATAGTGGTGATTATAAAGCCATGACACTGGAAGGATTTAGGATTGATTTGCCCTATAAGATCAAGCCCTGACTGGGAGAATGGCCAAAACTCTCTTGCTACTTGCAAGTATTTACTAGGGACATAGGATAGGTTTTCATGATGCTAACATTTTATGTACCTCTTAACATAGGCACAACAATCTTGAATCAAAGTGGGCCAATAATAACCTAGACGTAATATCTTCTTAGTGATTGTATAGCCACTAAAGTGTCAATCACATGACCCATCATGGACTTCTTATATGGATAGGGTAACTTCATGTTTTTGAAGACAATGAAGAATAATACCATCAAATCCATGCTTATAGAGAACACCCCCCAGTATAGTGTAGTAGGCAGCTTTCTATTGGAAGACATGCCTAGAAACTTTAGATAGATGGGGAGGAGATAATCCTATAGATAAATAAGTAAATATTTGTGCATACCATAGCTCCTCTTAGTTTTCCTCAATATTACTAATAGATGGAAGATCAATTCCTATATATGAAGGTTGGTTGACTTGATGGATAAGGACAAATAGCTTGGAATCCTGAGATGAAGATGGGATAAAAGAGGTAAGAGATGCCATAGTATCAACAAACTTATTAGTTGATCTAGGGGTAGCCTGAATGGCATAGCCTTTGAAGGTGGATAATAGCTTATCGAAAAACAACTTATATCTTTGAAGGATATCATTCTTGCATTGATATACACCATTAATTTGATTAACCACTAGCTAAGAATCACCATAGATATTAATGGACCTAACTCCTAAAGTAAGGGCGTTTGGAGCCTATAATCAATGCTTCATATTCAACCATAGTATTAGTGCAATCAAAATCTAACTTAAAAGACAAAGGTATGGGAATACCTTGAGGGGGGATTAATATAATTCCTACACCATCTCCTCACTCACATTTAAACCCATCAAAAAATAGAGTCATTTGATATTCTGGGATTAATTAGGAAATGGATGTGATAGATTCATTAGGTAGTTTACAATTGATTGGTTGATTATCACTAAGAGGTGCTTCATCTAGTTGATCAGCAATAATCTACCCTTTAATAGATTTTTGGTGGATAAATTCTTGATCAAACTTAGCTAGAAGCATAATCCATCTAGCCATCTACTGATTCTAGTAAGGCTTATAATGTATAAACTTAAGGGGGTCATTACTTGTAATTGCATACATCTTATGGTTAAGTAGGTAATGATGAAATTTAGAATCTATAAGGACCAATGCTAAGTTTAGTTTTTTGGTATGCAGATAATGTGTTTCATATTATATGAGGTTATGACTTATATAATAAATATCTTGCTCTTTATGATGCTCGTCTCGATGGGCAAGTATATCACCTAGAACATGATCTATAGCTAAGATATAAAGGAAGAAAGGTTGCCCTTAATTAGGTGGAGTGAGGATAACAGGTGATAAAAGATAATCTTTGAGCATGTTAAAGGTGTCTTGACAATGAGAATCCCATATAAAGTGACTATCCTTATTTAATAGATGGTGGAAAGGTTGACGTTAAATAGAGAGATAGGAAATAAAATGATGAATATACTAAAGCTTGCCTTGTAAACTATGAAGCTACTTAAGGTTGGATAAAGGAGGCATCTATAAAATAACCTTGATTTAAGTAGGATCCACTTCTATTTTGAGAATAGAAACAATGAAACCTAGGAGTTTACCCATCAAGATGCCAAAAATGCACTTTTTTGGATTTAGATGCACATGATAATGGAGTAGATGATCGAAAATAATCCTAAGTATAGATAGGTGATCTTTGTAGAGCTTTGACTTACCAAAGAGATCATCTACATAGTCCTCAAATTTTTTTTGGATTATGTCATGAAATATATAAGTCATGGCCTACTGATAAGTGGCTCTTGCATTCTTTAGGCTAAAAGGCATAACATGGTAGTAGAAAGCTCCCCAAGGAGTAATAAATGCAATTTTATGTTGATATTCTGATGTAATAAGTATTTGATTATAATAAAAGAAACCATCCATAAGGGATAACATTTTATGGCTAGTTGTTAAATATACTAATTATTCAATGTTAGGGAGAGGGAAATCATCTTTCAGATAGACAAGATTTAAATCATGAAAGTCTATATAAATATGAATTCCCCCTGTAGGCTTAGTGATCAGAATGATGTTGGACATCCACTGAGGATAATCAATGGGTTGAATAAATTTAATAGATAAAAGGTGTTGTAGTTCCTCTTTTACCAAGAATGTGATGTGATGATGCATTTTATAGAGCTTTTGCTTCACCAATTTAGCATCAAGAAAGGTGAAAATATTATGAATAACAATTGTAGGGTCAATACTAGGCATATCGCTATAAGACCAGGCAAAGGCCTTACTATGTGTAGACACTGAAATCGTGTCGACTCCCCTGGTCATCCCCCATTTTATTCTTCTTCACCTATTTAACCCTTGTCGATCACTTTTTCCACTAGCCTCAACCCTGGCAGCATGTAAAAATGAGCACAGAGCTAAAACTAGACTCTATCCCCATTGTGCATCTACTGACGACAGTCGTTACCTGGCTGACGTCGCCGACGTCGGTCACTTATCGGCCGACATTGGCAATCCTGCCGACGTCGGTCACCTTATCGTTACCCATTTTCAGTTATCATTCAGTTCCTAATCGGTTTCCCAATCGGTTATCAAACCGTCTCTCGAACCGTCCCTCACCTTCATCAGTGTCTGCCGATCACTCCCAAAAGGCTAATCAATCAATCAATTAATCAATCAATCAATCGATCCTGAACTCAGACATTCATAGACTCTTACAACCAATCAGCTCTGACGATCAACCAACTCCAGCATTCGACCAATCTGTATTCGCTTCGATCAACTTACGGCAACGCTTCGATGACTTCAATCATGGCTTTCATCATTTCTTCTGACAGGTAAGTATTTCCTCTGTTTGTTTTTTATTTCTTTCTGGTTATTATTTGTTTTTTATTTCTATTTCTATCACCCTGGATCTTCAGACTGTAGCCCTGAACCTTGAGTCCCTTCTTTACATCTCTGCCAATTATCCAAATCTATAACTCTGTCCAGACTCGACCAAAACCCCCAGACCCTATCCAAACTTAACCTACTTTGACTAGACCCTGTCCAAACCCTGTTCTGACCCTGACCAAGACCCTATCCTGACTCTACCAGACCTTCTGCAACTCACCCAGATTCTATCCAAAACTTGCCCCGATCGACGCCGATCACTACCCCGACTGACACTGGCACTTTAACCGATGTCGGCACCTTACATAACCGACGCCGGCACTACAGAGACCGACATCGGCGACTGCACAGAACATTTTACTTCATTATCAGGTACGCATTTTATTTTCTGTCCTTTATTTCTGTCATTTTATCTTTCATTATATCTACTTCAATCCAATATTCTACTTTTTTATCAGTGGGTTGATATCCTTCTAGGAAGTCTTCGTACTTCTGGGATCGGGCTTTCGCCTGACAGCCCACCATATCTTTGACTAACATTTTTTCATGTTTCAGTCTCTTTCCTTCTCAGGTGTCATTCCTCCACAGCCAAAGAGGAGAATTTTCCAACGTCTAATTTTGGTGCGCATGACTTTATCAGGTATCTTCTAGCCTTGACCATTTCTTTTAGTTTCTTATTTCTTCTTTTGAATGTAGAAAGCAATTTAGCATAGAAACATTCTGGCACGCCCGGTGGGACCCTAAGACTTTCCTTGGGTTCTTTCTTTCTTTCTTTCGTTCATATAGGTGCATTAGGTTCCTTCCTTTTCGCCTCCTTTCGTCTCTTCTTAAAGCAACATCATAAGCAGGAAATAAAAAGAACTTTTCTTTCTTTCTTGCACTTCTAGACTAGCTAAAACTCATATTCTTCGACTCTTTCTCCATTCATCTTCATACGAACAAAAATTTTGACTTGGGCATTAAAACACTTTGCATTCATTTCTGTTTGCCTGCATCTTTTAGACCACACATAGTAATTAAACCACATATTGAATTAATCTAGATCACTTGATGTTACACGACCAAACCACTCACACAAAACAAACATTTTAACTTACCTGAGACAAGGCCCGACTGGGATTTCATCCCCCAATGGATACCTTACCCGTCCCGGCGATCTTACTTGGATTTCATCACCAAGGGGAAAGCCAACTTTGTTCTCTGGCAGAGTCTAAACTATAGTGGAAGTATATTTTGGCTAAGCAAAACTAGCTAACCACTGAAATCGTGAAGTGAGGGGAGCTTGCTCCTTAGCACCAGGCCTGTACGGAAGCTAACACAGACTTTTTGAGCACCATAACAAAACCTGAAACCATCCATAGATTGCTTATTCTAGGACTTGACTCAAAAACCAACCTTCCTCTACACACATTCTAAGGCATAAGCCACTATAATCCTAATAATCTACTCCTAGAGTTTTAGGATCTACTTGTGTTATTCATCTTTTTAGTTCTTATCTGCTTGTTTGAGCTTGTGAGGACGTTCTTTCCTGCCTTGAATGGTTTTGACACGCAGTCAAACCAAGGCTCTTCTTGACCATGCTAGACGTCAACCACTTTCGCCTACCCCGTCTATAACCAATCCTATCATGGAGTTCTACTCGGAGACCGAAAGAATTCCTATTAGATCATCCCCGACCCAGATGCCTATCATCCTAGAAGGGGACCAAGATTTTTCAAGATTCTTGGACCTCAATACCGCAACCCTCCATAACTATCTCACGAGAAACCCAATGCGAGACCTTTCGGGTGACGTGGCGACGACATCGACACCATTCACCACCCAACCTTTTACGACTCAGCCTTTCACCTCAACCATTAACCTGACCATAGCCAATACAGAAAGTTTGGCCTCCACATCTATTTTTAGACCGACCTCCATCGGGGTTCCATTACCCCCTCAACCACACGCAATTCAACCAAGTTCTACATCATATCAGAACTTAATTGTCTCGACCCCACACACTCTTGTGCCTATATATGTAGGAGTGCCTACCTCGCCTTTCATCAATGCCGTCACACAACCTCCTTTGGCGGTATCTAGTCAGCCTATGCCTTCTACCTTCATCACTCAACCACCTTTGGCCTCTACTTCTGCCACTACGACTAGTCATCCGTACGTTGCGCCCTTACTGGTACAACTGACTACGTCGTACGCCTCTTCTAGTCTCTTTCAAGCACCTTACAACCCAGGGGGTGCTCCATCTGCCAATCCGTCAGTAGATGTCATTAAAATGCTGATGGATAAAATGTCCAGTCTCGAAGCTTCTATCTCCGGTTCAAGTAATGTCTCTTCATATGACCAGATTTGCAACGAGCCCATCCACCCTTCTGTCCCTATCCGACCATACCCAAACCATTGGGAGCCTCCTAAATTCACTCGCTTCCAGAGTAAGGAGGACCCGCAACAACATCTACGGGCATTCAGACATGCCTGTTACCTTATCGCCCACAACGATGCATTACTTCTACGCACGTTTCCTATGTCTCTTTCTGGCCCTGCCCTTGACTGGTATAACTCTCTTGCCAGACATTCTATCTTTTCATTCATTCAACTCGCCCAATTATTTGTTGACCATTTCTCAATCAATATCACTAAACAAGTCTCGATCACAGATCTTTACTCTATTAGGCAATTTGACAACGGATCAATAGTCGATTTTGTTGCCCATTGGAGAGGCCTGATTAACCAGCTCTCTTTCTCCTTGCCTCAACTCGAGCTCATTGAGCTCTTTTCCCAAGCATGTGCCAGTCACATCTTGTCCACCTTGTGGGTTCAAACATTCCACACTTTCGACGAGGCCTTCACCATGGTCCGAAAACTTGAACTCCATGCCATTGAAGAAGATAAGGTCAAATTGCGTAACACTAATGCAAGAACCAATGACCACTCTTCTTCCAGACCTTCTTCTGCCCACTCTCAATCCAAGGGGTCGGCAAACACTGTCATCTTTAGACCATCATCTTCAACAATAACCAACCGACCATCATCTTCAACATTAGACTACATCAATAAAAATTTTCAATGTTAATCCATACAACGTCAATTCACTCCAATTGGGGAGTCATATGCCTCTGTCTTGGATAAACTCGTCAAGCAGGGGGTCCTCAATCTCCCTTCAATCTAACCACATCAATTTGACCCCTCAACACCTATCCCTGCATGGTACAGGGAGAATCACTTTTGCAACTATCACCGTGTCAAAGGCCATGACACGGATCACTGTCAGACTTTCAAAAACATCGTCCAGGACATGCTAGACAAGGGGAATATTATCTTGGACAACCCAAACGCACCGCCCAACCAAAACCTCGACATCCTCAAGCAACCCTTTCCTAATCACCCGCCTACTCAAGACAACGTCCAAACCATGATCAATGACCCTCAAGACCATGATATACACCCAGTCGACACTATCTTTTCTCTTATCCCTGACCAATCTCTTTCACAGGTGGAAGACCTTTCTTCTCCTATACCTCCTCCACATGGTGAAGAACTTTCTTCTCCTACTTGTCTTCCATCAACTTCTCCTATATTGGAGGACGCTTTGACCACATCAACACCAGCTGCCTCGCCTTCATCCTTCTTATCATCCATAGATAATCACACCTTTTTGACTCCCCAACCACACACAGAAGCCATGACTACTCCGGCGCTCTTTCCACTTAAAGAGCCCACATCTTCAATCTCTTCTCCATCGAGAGAAGAACAGTCCACATCTAAGTCCAAACCCGCACAGGCATCAATCATGCCCAAAGCGATTAAACCTCTTGGTGTTCGCCCCACATCTAATCTCACCTCGCACAAAGGCGGCCCTTAACCCAAACCAACGAAGGATACTAAACCACACTGGAGGTCTCCTCCCCCACCTTTGTCATTACCTTCAATTTTAGGCCCACATCCATCCACTTTAATAGGAGTTCTTCCTACTCCCATACTTCATAGAGGTAACTCACCTCCATTACTCCTTCAACCCATTAGACTTATACCTCCTCAAAACCATCGACCAACATCTCTTATGTCCCTCAAACCAAAGTCATCAACCCTTACTACAACAAGACACTCAGACCCATTAGCAGGTTCTTATGCCTTGCTATTACGGCACTTGTTGCAGTCCTCTCGTATCTATCTCCCGCCTCTTAAACCATATCAATCTCTCAGACCAAAACCACCCTGGTTCGACGACACTCACATTTGTGCATATCATCGCATGCCTAGGCACGACACCGAACATTGTTGTGCCCTCAAGGTTGCTATTCGCCAATGTCTTGGGAATGACACCCTTCTTCTCGACCACATCATCAATCAACCTTCAACACCGCCCCACTCATCAACTCTCAGATCAAAGCCATCTTGGTTCAACAACTCTAAATTCTATCACTATCATCACACTCCGGGACATGACACTGAGCATTGTTGCGCTCTCAAAGCTGTCAATCATCAACAACAGAGAAAGGATACCCTTCTCATCAAGGATTATCTTGACCCCCCCTCTGACAAATCATCAACACCAACCCATGTTTCTCAAACCTCGTCACCTAAATCAGGATCTCCACGCCAGACTAGGGTCCCTTCACCGCCTTTAACCCCCTTATTCGACATCAACACAATCGATCTGACCACTAAGCCTCAATCGACCTTAACCAATCCGTCAAACATTCTCCCTAGCCGCTGGGGGAATTCAACCTTCATCCACTCCTTGACCAACCTTCCAACCCAGTCTCGACCACATATCAATCACTCTTTCAACTTAGCCTCAACCAGACTAGCAACCAAACATTTAACCCGACCTCAACCAAACATTTGACCCAACCAAAGACCAAATACCAACCAATCAACCCTCGACCAACCATTGACCAACTATCAAATGACCAAATCTCAACCAAACATTGACCAACCTTTTTATCAAAACATTCAACCAGTCTCGATCAATCAACAACCATATCAACCAACTTCACATCCACTCATCAATCAACACCTGACCAATCTGGAAAGAGGCACATGGGGCAAGTTTGCTCCTAATTGACTCGGACCTTATCACGCACAAGCATACACCAGGGACTTATCAGACCCTGAGCCCTTTTATGCCTTTCATCTGCGACCATTTTACTGCTAGTCGAGTACTTGTCCACTTGACACTTAACTTGAGCTCGTCCCTTGAGCAATCCCCGTCCTCTTAGTCCTAATTCCTTTCAACCCTATTCCTCTTAACAATTCCTATAACCCTTTTATGCTGTATGGATGCTTTGTCCTAATAAAAGGGAGCCCTCGACCTTCTATAATCTTGTCCATGACTCACATTTCTATAAAAACAAATCAAGATGTCACAATATCCATGGTCACTATATCAATATCAAATCAAAAGGTAGACTGCTCCCTCGAAGGATAGCTGTACTATCATTGCTGTAATTAATAGACTGCTCCCTCAAAGGACAGCTATTCAAAAGCCCTTATATTAAACAAAAATCTAGACCACTCCCTCGAAGGATGGCTATGACTAATCTGGCAATAAACAACACTATTTTAGAAGCTTCCCGCATTGATCAGCTTCACAACTGACCACCAAGCAAATGACATCTCTATGTAGGCTTCCCGCATTGATAAGTTTGCACCTCAAAAAAAAATAAAAAAATAAAAAAATAATGAGTCATGGACTTGACTTATAGTTGTCTCAGGGTCTCCTATAAAAAGGGGCAAAGTTATCTCTACTCTTAAAACGGGTTACCCTTTTTTCTCCTCCTATCACCTGCTCAAGGGACTTTGAGCTCACTTTAATGTCAAAGTGATTCGATTACCGCTCTAACATAACTATGGTCAACGACGTCACGCATGAATGGGGCTCTTGGTTCTCATAACCCCTATCTATGCTATCTTTTGGTCCTTGTCAATGAAAGAGCAATATGCTTTTCACTTCTTCTGCACTTTGGTCATTCACCTTCATCACTTGTCAATCGACTCAACTCAACTCTCTTTTCAGACCACTCCCATTGCCTATTCACCCTAGCTTCTATGGACACCAATACACATCGAAACTATCGACCCGCCACAATTTATGTTAAGCATAAACCAATACTTGCCGAAGCATAAATAGACCTCAATTCATTTTTAGCATACATCCATCACGAATATGGAATATTGCTAGGGATGAAAGACCTCTCAACCAATGTTGTAGAATACACCATTTGGAAAAGGCTACAACATCTCTTCTCCTCATCATTTCATCATAAACAAGACCACTCTATCGACCATTTTGACCACTTGTCTACTACTCGGACCCTTTGTCTAAACTACATTGATCTGAGGCCCTTCCACAAGGGCTATGTAGGCAGCACTCAGATGACACAACTGTCTTCTGGGGTTAGCTCGACCACCCTCATTTGTTCATCTCTCTGATGGACAAACCTTCTTTCCTTCTTTTAACCATAACCTTGCCCTCGACCACGACCAATTCCATCCCTTTGACCCTCCCTCCCTTCTAGGGAGAACTACATTGGCCTGAGGCCCTATGACCAGGGCTATGTAGGTAGCACTCAGTTGACATGGGGTCTTCTGAGGTTAGCTCGGCCACATCCTTTCGTCCATTCCTCCCCTTGACCACCAACCATTGAAGATCATGCCTATCTCCTTTGACCTTGACCACTTCCAAGACACTGTTGCCTTGGTTGTTTTTGGATGTATGCTACCTCATGACTGGTTAGCAAAATTGTGCGCAGACCTTTTTGAACCCTCACAAGTATAGGATCGCAAGCCGGTTGATCCACACTACTTGTGACTTTTTCATGTTTCTAGGAGCACTTCCTGAGCCTGGGATACCTGGAATGCGATGACCCATTGGAGCTTCAGCTTAGATTGCATAACCCGATCAGCAGGCGACTAAATGCTGGGGCCCAGTTATTTCAATTTTGGCACTCCTCAAACCTTGACCTGCGACACTTTGACCTAACCATCTCGTGTATTGATATGCGTGCAATCATGCCTTTTGTAGCGTTCACCCTCACCTCTTTTTTTTCTCCACCCTTTGTCAAATCAGCACCCGATTCCCGGTTCCCTTCCCTCGACTCCTGCTTTGAGGGGGAATACCTCATCCATAATCGGGGCAATCCGCTTCCTATTTTTGTCTTACAGTTCATTCAAACAACCAACAAGATGAAATCAACCTTATCCCTCACCTGGGGCAATAACTCCTATTTTTGTCTTGCAGTTCATCCAGAACAACCAACAAGACAAAAAGGGGCAAATATAGACACTGAAATCGTGTCGACTCCCCTGGTCATCCCCCATTTTATTCTTCTTCGCCTATTTAACCCTTGTCGATCACTTTTTCCACTATCCTCAACCCTGGCAGCATGTAAAAATGAGCACAGAGCTAAAACTAGACTCTATCCCCATTGTGCATCTGCCGACGACGGTCGTTACCCGGCTGACGTCGCTGACGTCGGTCACTTATCGGCCGACGTCGGTAATCCTACCGACGTCGGTCACCTTACCGTTACCCATTTTCAGTTATCATTCAGTTCCTAATTAGTTTCCCGATCGGTTATCAAACCGTCTCTCGAACCGTCCCTCACCTTCATCAGTGTCCACCGATCACTCCCAAAAGGCTAATCAATCAATCAATTAATCAATCAATCAATTGATCCCAAACTCAGACATTCACAGACTCTTACGACCAATTAGCTCTGACGATCAACCAACTCCAGCATTCGACCAATCTGCATTCACTTTGATCAACTTACGGCAACGCTTCGACGACTTCAATCATGGCTTTCATCATGTCTTCTGACAGGTAACTATTTCCTCTGTTTGTTTTTTATTTCTTTCTGGTTATTATTTGTTTTTTATTTCTATTTCTATCACCCTGGATCTTCAGACCATAGCCCTAAACCTTGAGTCCCTTCTTTACATCTCTGCCAATTATCCAAATCTATAACTCTGTCCAGACTCGACCAAAACCCCCAGACCCTGTCCAAACTTAACCTACTTTGACTAGACCCTGTCCAAACCCTGTTCCGACCCTGACCAAGACCCTATCCCGACTCTACCAGACCTTCTGCAACTCACCCAGATTCTATCCAGAACTTGCCCCGACCGACGCCGGTCACTACCCCGACCGATGCCGGCACTTTAACCGACGTCGACTCCTTACATAACCGATGCCGGCACTACAGAGACCGACATCGGTGACTGCACAGAACATTTTACTTCATTATCAGGTACGCATTTTATTTTCTATCCTTTATTTTTGTCATTTTATCTTTCATTATATCTACTTCAGTCCAATATTCTACTTTTTTATCAGTGGGTTGATATCCTTCTAGGAAGTCTTCGTACTTCCGGGATCGGGCGTTCGCCTGACAACCCACCATATCTTTGACTAACATTTTTTTGTGTTTCAGTCTCTTTCCTTCTCAGGTGTCATTCCTCCACAGCCAAAGAGGAGAATCTTCCAACGTCTGATTTTGGTGCACACGACTTTATCAGGTATCTTCTAGCCTTGACCATTTCTTTTAGTTTCTTATTTCTTCTTTTGAATGTAGAAAGCAATTCAGCATAGAAACACTATGATCTGATAAAAAAGTGGTAATATCTTGGATTTCTTATGGATCTAAGGCTTTTTTAACTTTAATAATCCTTGGGATTTCCTAAGACCTGATATTAATATCAGTAATGGCTTCATTTAATAAGCTAGACATTTTAGATGGAAGAGAATTGCATAAATAAGAGTTTTTAACACCCAACTAAGTCAAGATTGACTCATCATCCTGAAACTAAAAAATAGGGATGGTTGGTATATCATGTCATATTAATTAGGATATACTAAGGGGATGGTTCAAATTTTTCCATCACGGTGGAAGATGAGGGGTTCTAAGGAGATCATATTGACTAAAAAAATGTTAGGAGGGATGGATACAGTATCACTAGTCAAGGAATCAGTGTCAAATGAGGAAGATGGTTATTCTTATTCCAAATATGGTAGAAAAATAGGTTTGGAGGCAGATTTAGAATCTTTCTCAAAGCCTAAGCCATGATCTTTATGTGGTTTTTTGAAATTTTCTAATGTGACATAATAAGAACCTTGCTCATATCTACCCATGCCAAAGCATTTCTAGGCACATCAATAAAGGTAGGTTTGAATGAATTGGGGATTAATAAGAAAGGATAAATTGGATGTAAATGGTTTAGCATAAGTACTATCATTAGGTTCTAAGGTAGCTTGATTGATCCCACCATATATTAAGTGAGTATGAAAGAAAGGTGATCCAAAAGGAATGAACTCACCTAGGCTGGGTGAATACATGGGTTGCTTATCATGATGGCCATATTCTCTAGGAGTGGGTAATGTGTTAAGGGTTAATAACTAATATTCTCCTATTGAAATTTTCTACATTAGGAAGTCAATGGACTTAGAAGTAGGTAGTTTTGAAGTAGGGATAGTCATGCTAGTCGAGGCTTAATTAGAAGATGACGATGGAATTGTATCAGGTGAGGGTATTATGACATCACTTGGCCTAAAGGTAAAGTTACATGATTTAAAGGGATGAGGATCAATAGGGATGATCTGTACCTAGCCTTCATGTTGATATTTTAGGCATTGATGGACTGTCGAGGGTAGATATCACATTACATGAATCCACATATGTCCTAATAAAATGTTGTATTAGAAAGTCCCTTCTATTACATAAAAGAGTTAATGAATGGTGTGGGGACCTACATGAATGGGGAGAATGACTATTCTTATCATAGGTGTTATAGTGTTAGTAAATGCATGAAGAATCACTAAGGATTTAGAAATAATGGTTTTTGGTAGTTGTAATTGTTGGAAAGCATGTGAGGAAATAATATTAATACTAACTCAATTATCAATCATAACTCTTTCAATTTGAGTTTGATTTATTTGAGATATAATGAAAAGGGTGGGATCTTGATCTTTAGGTGATAAAGGAACAACCTCAAAGTTAATTAAACTAAGAGTTGAGACCATTTGGAGGGATCCTATAAAAGCTAAAAAATGTTGAGGTTCATTTGGTCAAACCTCGATAGCTTGGAGAGCTTCTATCATTTCATGTCGATGTTATGGAGAGTTTTTGATAAGCTCATATAATGACATTTTTATAGGCATTTGGTGGAGTTGTTTTAATATGGAGATTTATACCAAATCCTTAGCTTTAGTTGGGGTAGTTCTTGTAAAAAAACTTTAGGCTTTTGTTTAGATGTTTTAAGCATATTAGGTGTAGAGGCTCCTATAATTAAAACCTTACCTTTATTAGGATTTTGGTTTTGAGAACAAGTGGTTACATGGATGACATCAATGTGTAATAAAGGTGGATCTAAAGAGGCTACTAAATCTTTATTGCTTATAGGACTAATAGGGTTATGGGTGGGTGGAATGGATGTAATAGTGACCTTTTTCTTAGAAGTCTCATCATTGAGATAATCAATTAATAGGTCATCATCCTGGACTAGCTGTTGGATTATATCCTTAAGGGATTTGCAATTTTTTGTATCATATTCAGGTACTCTATGATATGCACATATTTCCAAATTTTTATACCAAGTAGATCTTTGGGGGTGAAGGTTAATGGATCATATAGGTGGTAATGTAATGAGAGATGTATCTAATAATTGTTTTAAGATTATAGTATAGGATCCATTTAAAGGGTCGTATTATGGTTTTACAACGGTTCTGATAACAAACTCTTTTGACAAAGTATTACTAATTTGATTTTGTCACTTAGCCTTTACAAGAGGGATAAATTTAAGCTCTTTTCATTTAGGTTTCTCTAATGGTCCCTTAATGGGGGAAGGTGGATATCCAGATGGAGGTGTGAGTAATAATAAATGAAAACTTTGAATTTTATCACTTGTTTGAGTAGAAACACCTATGATAGGTACAAAAGATGGATGGGGATCTAAAATAGATGATGAAGATGGTAAAAAATGGATATTACCTTTGTTATTTCATGTGTTAACAATAGAGGGAGTATTCAGACTAAGGTTTTTATCTTTTAATGTTTGAAAAAGATTAACTTTAACCTAAGGATGAGCTAAGGCTTTCTTCGATGGAATACCAAGACAATTATCCCATCTATCGATGATAGGAGCCTTACCCTTTCCTTTAGTATCTTCAAGGTAAGGAAGTGTTATGATAGCAGATGGTTTTGAAGGGTCAAGGTTTTGGGTAAAAGGATAGGATCTCATTATATGCTTTCTAGGGATCAAAGGGGTGGAATGTCCAACTCTAAAAGAATCAAGATGTTTATATATAACATCCATAGGAGTAGTTTCATTTTCCCCTTTAGGAGATTCGATGCGAGAAGGTGATGGTTCATGTGAATGATCCCATGTAATGAGATCAAAGATCTCTATGAGGATTTTGAGACTGGTTTTAACAATCTTAGGTTGACTCATATCAAAAACATCTCCTATAAGGATATCTATGATCAAAGGTTTATCTAGGACTTCTTTAGATAGCAACTAATCATAGCATATGTGTACCTTGATTTTCTATTTCTCCAGGGTTGGTTTGGATATGTTCAATGTGGATGGATGGTTTGGAAATGTTTGTTTGAAAATATCTAGAGATTGGTTACGAGGAGAATTTGGATTGTCTAACCAAAGGTTCCCCTTGTCAATGAGGTTCTATACCAATTATTTAAAGGATTGGCATCATTCTATGTCATGTCCTATTACCTTGTGATAAGCACAAAACTCATCTTATTTATACCAATTGGGTTTAGGATGCATATTATCAACTAGTATAATTGGGGGGAGTTTAATCACATTTGCTTGTAGGAGTTTATCTAATATCGAAGTATAAGGCATTCCTATAGGGGTATATTTTTTAGGGGGGAAATGAGTAAGGCCCCTAGGTTGTTGTGTTTGAGAGGTAGAAGACCTTGATTGGTTGGATGTTGCAGGGGAAGAAGTTTTTATAGTAATTACATTTGTTTCCCCTTTTGGTTTAGGATTATTGATATTGCTTTTAGAGGGGTCATATTTGAATTTCTTATTATGCAACTTAACTTTTCTCTCTTAAATGCCATGGAGTTTAAGATTATGAGGCATGGTAAAGGCTTCATCAAAAGTCTTATATTTTTAAATTTGTAACATGGATGATATATGTTTTGCATAAGAACATGAAAAAAATCAATTAGTTTTATTTATGGCAAGGAAAAGGTTAGTTGGTTGATTAAATTACACCATCGAGCCATAAAGTTTGATATGGATTTATTGTCAAACTATCTAATAGCATAAAGATCTTTAATAGTCAATTTTTGAATAATATTTATCAAGAAGTGTTCTAAGAGAATTTGGTCTAACTGTCCAAAGGAAAAGAGAGAATGCTAGGGAATGAAATTGTACCAATCCAATGCAGATCCTGCTAATGATATGGGAAATGTTCTTAGTAGAAGGGCATCATCATGTTTTATAAGATAACATGCATGTTGAAAGGCTCTAAGGTGTTGCTAGGGATCTTTGTTTTAGAATTTAGTAAGCTTAGGAAGTTCCCATTAAGAGGGATATGGTTGGATAGGGACAAAGGGATGGATTGGCTCATTACAAATTTGCTCATATGTGAGTATTGTATTATGTCCATAGGTAGAGGCTTCCAAACTAGCTATCCTATTCATAAGGATATTAATGAGGTCTACTTTAGTGTTATTATGATGCACACTTCTTAAGACATTTAGATTAAGGGGTTGATAACTTGGCAAAGAGGTAGATAGGATGTAAGGGAAGGTATCCTACTGTAGTAGACATAATAAGTTGAGATGCCACCACATATTGTGGAATTTGTAATAAAATATTCTACTATGGGAAGGACAATAAGTAAGTGGTTATCACTAGTTGTGATAAAGCCATGAACTGGATGACCAAGTAGACATACTATTGGAAATGTTGGGTACAAGGGATTTATTGTGTGTGAGGGATTTGCTATGTACTATATGCTAAATTCATTATAAAAGGTGGGAGACTTACAAGAATTGACACCACTAATGTTTGGGGAAGTATAAAGGATATAGGATGAGTGGTATTTTGAATTTGAGTAATGAGGATTGGAGAACTGGTAGATACTATAGGTGTTTGGTTTCCTAGAGATTACGTCACCTAGGTATTAGAACTAAATGGAAGAGATTCAATGGAAAAGGTTACCATGGTGATGTTAAATTCTCCAATTCTTTCAGTTCCATTGAAAGGCAACCCATACATATGTGGAGAGCCTTGGGTATGGGGGGAAGGAGAAATATGTATTTCTCAACTATTAAGATAGTAATTAAAAACAATGGGGTTATTTTCTAATATTAATATAAAGGAAGAATCTCCTTGAGTATAATATTGTGGGAACATAGGATTCTCAAAGGACTCAAGGGAAGAGGCAAGACTAGGTGTACATTCCATAGGAGATGATGTAATACCCTCTTTAAAAAATTTCTTTGACTATTGCTTAGTTAAAACCATGAGATAGAAAAGAAAAGTAAAAATTAAAAAAACATTTCCTTTTGAATTATCTCATTTTAATTATGGATGAAATACACACACACTAAAGTCATTCCAAAAAGTTTTTATCTCTTTAAACTTTAAGATGTGAAAGGAAATATAAAAAAAGAAAAGATAATGAAGGTCTTAAGAAATGGTAATCTAAGCATGGTTTTAGGTATTTTTGTTTTGATGCTCAAAATAAATTTGTATTAGTATTGGTACATGGATTTATACTTAGGGCTTTCTCCCCTCACGTCACAATCCCATAGCCAGTGTAGGTACTTATCCAAAATATACCAATGGTCTAGAGATTATACTTAGCTAGATAACTAAGTTGATCCTCCCCTTGGTGGTGAAATCCAAGTGGGATCATCGGGAAAGAGGTTGCTATGAGGTGATGAAATACCCATATATTTCCTTATGTTAGGTGTTTAGATGTGTTAATTTATATTGAGATTTGGTTTGTGTGTGGATAAAGTGATAACTATGATAGATTTCTACCAAGATTATTCCATGTGAAAGAATCTAAATAAGAAAGATGAATGCAATTTACTTTAACTTTTAAGAAAATGAAATAAATTATAGTGCTAATGTTATATTTGGATAAATGCACAAAAATAAAAGGAAAGAGAGCAAATTCAATGATTTTGAATTTAACAAAGAAAAATGAGACCTATGGTCCCGTTGGGTGTGCCAAAATATTTTAGTAATTTTTTGCTTTTTCAATGTGATCTAATTAACTAATAAAAAAAAGTAAATGTAGGGTTTAAAATTACCTGGAGATGAAGTTTGGTTGCACACCATTGACAAAGCTTATGGGAACTCATCTTTGGCTGAGGAGAAATGCCCTGTAATTCACCACACTTAAACCAAAAATAGATTAATAAAAAAATGAGTGGGTTGCCTGGTAAGAAACTAGTCCCATGAAGTGATATGCTTCCTTAGATGGATGCCATCCCAAGTTTAACATTCAATTTTATAAGTAAACATGAAATTATAAAGATATACATGGATAAGATATAAATAGACAATTCCAAAGATAATTAATCAATAAAAAGATTTATGCGATTAAAGTAAGCATCCTATAATTCTATAGCTACAACAACATCCTTTTGGATTATAGCCAATTGTTCATTTATGTATTCAAAATTATGTATAAAAGCCATAATACAAAGTCCTAGCTCAAATGCAATTTCACTTTGATCGGAAAATAGAGGTTGAGGGACTATCGAAAGATCAAAGATGCTAACATAATCATGTACTAATCCAGGTAGGGTCATCTACATGAAAATACATATTTTTAGCAAACTAAAATTCAAATTTAATAGATAATAAAGATGTAAAATAGACTTTTTAAATCTATTTTTATATTTTAACAAGGATTGATGATGATCTTATAGGATCGACAATGATTCTACACAATCGATGTCGATTTAGATGAATCAATGTCAATTCTATGTAAAAGTGTTAAACTATAAAATAGACTATAATGATGGCTTAGAAATTTGATAAAACAATCAAAACCAAATGTAAATAAAAACATAGAGATTGTAAAATATAAATAAACTTAAAATTGAATAAGATACTGACCGTGGATGGTTGAAGATGTGCAGATACAGAGATTCTAAAACAATGTAAATAACCTTCAAAAATCACCTGATAATGTCACCAATCAAGTGTTATTCAAAGTGGTAAGGTGATAGTAATGACTATACACATGTTCAAGACTAGTTTGGATAGAATTTCATGATCAAAATGGCTTCCTTCCTTTCATCTTCATTCCTCTCAATAAATGGAAGTTCACTAAATATTTATGGATCAACATCAATCTTAACTGATCTATGTTGATCATGGAGAATCGATGTTGATCCACCTAAAATGGGTGATGCTGAACCAAATGTTGCTCTAATAGGTTGGTTGATGGTTAAAATGATTTTTGAAGTTGTTAGGTTGTTTTAACCATGGGATAATTTTGTTAGGAGGTTGGGCGGGAAGTTAAATAATTTGTTTTTATTTGATTTTTATAGATTTTATGGTTAAGGATGGTAAAATAGAGTTAATTACTATTTAATAGTATTAATTAACACATTTAACCTATGTAATAAATGTAAAGGGGAACATAATAAAGAATAACATAATGACACATCACATTAATACACAAAGGTGTATAAAATTAGCGTCGACACTTGCTATCAAAGTTGAGAATAGTGTCATCCAAGATGGAAGATTACATCCTAAGGTGTATATGCCTCCTTTGTCTCATAGTTATTCTAACACTCTAGAAGTGGATCAAATTTTTTATGCTAATACCAAAACTAAGGTTGCTCCTAGATAGGCAAAAAACAATGTTGATTGGAAAGCAAAGTTTTTGGCCTTAGAGGCTCAAAATATGCAAGCTAATATGCAACAAGGTGCCTATAAAAATCCTTCCCCTTATCAGAAACATTATGGTCAACAATATGGAAGATGAAGAGGCCAATGACAGCTTAACCCCATAGGCTTGCCAATTTATATAGTCCTAACTCTACCACCAATGCAAGGGAGATAAAACTGGTTCATAATAATTTGGTGCAAAGAGAAGATTGGAAGCAAGACCAGTTCATGGATGTCAATGAGAATGGAGAGAAAGATATGGTGGCTCAAATATTATTTACTCCCCTCATATCAAATGAGGATGAGGTGATGATGCAAGTTAATGAGGATTGGCAACCTCAAGGAGAGATCTTCACCAATTTTTTAGTTGAAGACACTTTTGTGATAAATCAGAGAACCTCTATTAAAGATAATATAAGGACCAAGAGGAAATATCTAGGAGGTGGTATTATAATTCCCATAGTCTCATCTAGTCGTCTTATAAGGCAACAAGACATAAATTTAAGTGTGATAGTTCCAAAAATTTTTACATCTCCATCAAGTAAAAATATGGTAAGGTCTACTCTTATTCCTCAAGTTTCAAGTAACTCTCTACCTACAAGATCCAAAGAGAAAATAGGTATTTCTTATTTAAACATTATAGATTCTTTTAATAACACTAAATCATCCATTTCCATTTGGGATGTTCTTCATATGCCTAGTCAGGAAGAACTCTTGTAAAAGTAGTTAGTTGTTATCCCTATTAGTTTCTCACCCTCAAATCAAAGTCATGGCCATGTTGTTCTTAAAACTTCCCTTAGGACCATTGTTGAAACATCCACTAGGGCTGAAAAACTTCCACCAAATTAACTCACCCTCATTATAGGTGACAAGTTGGTACATATTTTCATAGTCAATAATGGAGCTTCTAATTCTATCATGCCCAAAGTTGTAGCTAATAAGCTGGGCCTAAAATATGAGACATATAATAGAGGGGTTTTTTAATTATATGGTACACATACCAAGACCTTAGGTATAGTAAAATGCTTTAAGGTTTTCTTTCATGATTGTCTTAGTTTTCCTATTTTGTAAGACATAGTTATGGTTAATCTCCCAACCCACTTTACAATCTACCTATATAGTGACTTCAAAGCCAAGATAGGTGGCTATCTCTCAATTGAATAGTATTTTTTGGAATTTAAAACAAGGTATGGGGCCAAGGTGAAAATTATGAGACAACCCCTTGCAAGGTTTCATATTGAACCTTAAATTGAGACAATTTCCAATCTGAATTATGTGGCTCGTGAAGAAAAAGACTCTACTATAGATGATGGCACTTCTTCCAAGATTGAGGGTATTTCAGATTTGTTTATGATGAATATGTTACTAATTATTATGAGAATGATCCTTATTATCTCATGGATGAAACTGATCTAGGAGTATATTGTATACATGAAGGAGTACCAACACCTCTTCTTGCCAAGGAAGAGGGTGAAGATGATGAGTTGTGGAAGATGTTTTTTTATGGTTCAAGAAGTAAAGTTGGTGTAGGGGATAGTGTTATTTTGGTCTCCACATATAAATAATAATATTATTATTCATACATATTTCATTTCAATTATAATTGTAATGTGGCCAAGTTTCAAGGTTTAATTTATGGTCTTCAATGGGCAAAGAGAAAATGAATCAAGCACTTGTAGGTATATGGAGATAGAGAATTGGTTTTGCATCATGTGAGGAATGTGGTTACTACCAAGAACCATTTTACTAAGTAATACAATCATAGGGTATGTGATTTACTTGAAGACTTCAATGCATTCAATATATAATCAATACCAAGGGAGTAAAATAATCATACTAATAGACTAGTTGCCATAGGAGCTCAATTTGATACTCCAATTGCAATAAAATAGGAGGGAAAATAATATCATATTAATGTCATTATCAGACCTTATACAATTGATTATGAAGTGTCTTGGCAAGTGTTTGATAGTGTTAAGCACATTGCATGCTTCTTGTAAAATGAGGCTAAGTTTTCTTCAAGGAATCAAAGAAGGCTCCAAGAATAATTAGATGATTAGATTGTGTAACTAAGAACCAATAAGATACCTAAGGATTTGGTGACCTTATAAACCATCTTCAATGAGAATGATCAAAATAAGAAAGAGAAAGTGAGTATGTCTACAAAAGAGGATAATTATGAAAGAGTCTTGATCTTCAAAGACAAACTCCTCAATATATGCAAGGTATGTTATACATTATAAAAAAAATAATTCATTAAGATGTGTAACTATTTTCATTATATATTTGGTTGGGAATATAAGGACCTCAAAGGATTTGATCTTAGCCTAGCACACCATACCATTGAGTTAGAACCTAGAGTTAAACCAATTAGATAGAAGCAAAGACCCATCAACCCTAAGGTTGAGAAACTCATGAGGTTAGAGCTTACCAAACCCCTTGAATCTAAGATATTTTACTTCAAGAATTAAACATGGGAAGCTAACCTTGTAGCTAGTAGAAATAATAATTGGGAGATAAAGATTTGTGTAGAGTTTAGAGATCTTAAAGAGTGTCTCTCAAAGATCACTATTCTCTAGCCTCAATGGAGCAAATTTTGTAAATGGTTTTAGGTTCTCAAAATTTTTCTCTTTTAGATGAATATTAAATATGTTGTGTTTTGGATCTTATTTATAAATTACAATCTATTTCAAATACTTTACATTTAAAATGTACTGTATACTCTATATGTATTCTCATCAGGGTTTGGGGAAACAATTTTGTATTGATAATGCCCATGGTTTTGGTACCCATTATTTTCTAATACCACTTTTTTGATGTATTATTTATAGATAGATATTTCATAGGTAATAAATTATGTGAACAAGGGCTTGAGTAGGAAGAATAGAGTGTGTGAATTCATGTGCAAATTTAGGAGGGTTTGTTGAGCGCTTCTCCAAATAATATTTATGCATTGTAATTATGAGAAGATTGATCTGAGAGAGGTTTATACTCTCATGGCTTGTAATAAAATTTGAGAAAGTTTTTCTTAGTGGATGTAGCCCACATTTTGTGAACCATGTTAACTATAGTCTTCTTATTTTTCATGTTTATTTCTATTCTTTCTACATATCTATTTATATCTATTATTATTACAATTCTATAAAATTATTTTGCATTGATTTCTATATTTATTCCTAAAATAGGATATAATAAGATTTTGGTCAATTAAAATGATCATTTTAAGACAACATTCACTACTAAATTGGGGACTTTTGCTTATATGAATATGCCCTTTGGTATATCTAATGCCGGTGTCACATTTCAAAGAGCAATGGACATGGCTTTCCAAGGTTTGATCGATAGGATGATATTAGATTATATAAATGATATGATAGTATTTTATAAAGATGTTAATGATCACATGAAACACTTGAGACAAGTTTTTGAAAGATGTAGGCAATAGGGAGTATCTCTTAATCTAATGAAGTGTATCTTTATTATTCATGAAGGTAAACTCTTAGGACATATTATTTCCAATGATGGTTTGACTATTGATCCTAAAAGAATAGAGGATATTATAGGCTTATAATTTACCTTGAATAATAAAGGTCTTTAGATTTTCTTATGCATGATAATTTTTTTAAGGAGGTTCATACCTAGTTTTGCATCTTTGGTGAAACCTATCACAAGTATGCTTAAGAAGAACCAAGTCTTTTCTTGGACCAAAGAGGGTAAGAGCAGTTTCAAAGCCATAAAAAAATAAATTTTAGAATTTCCTACTATTATGAATCCTAATTTCACTAAAGAATTCATGTTGTATTCATTTGATAACCTTGATACTATCTCAACCATGCTGATGTAAAAGAATGATGGTGTGAAGCAGCTAATTACATTATTTAGTCAAGTTTTAGAAGATTATGAAGTCAAGTACACCTTTATAGAGAAACAAGTACTTTATATTGTAAGGGGACTAAATAAGTTTAGACATATGGTTTCAAATAATAATATTCATGTTATGTTCCCTCATCCTAGCACTAAAGAGTTTCTTTTGAGTAAAGATTTTAGTGAAAATAGGGCAAGGTAGATCACTAAGGTAATGTAATGTGATTTTGATATCAAAGTAAAAAAATTGATAAGGGTTAAAGGCCTTTGTGAACATCTATATTTATATCTTCATGAGTTAAAGGAAGAGGCTCTAGTCAATCATGATTGTTCCCAATCAGCTGGTTCATTGCCTCCACAATGTTAGACACAAGATGTGATCAAATTTATTCAAAATGGTGAGTATCCTAATAATATGAATATATCACAAAGGAGATATTTTAGATTGAAATATATTCCCTTTTGTCTTGTGTATTGTGTGTATTTTAGGAGAGATATCAATGGTGTGTTATTGAGATATATTGATAATGATCAATTTAGGGTGTTTCTCAAGAAGTTTCATGATGGGACAACAGGAGGTCATTTATCTTTGAAAACACAACTACCAAGATCACGAGGGATAGCTATTATTGGCCTAGCCTCTTCAAGGATTTCCATGCTTGGGTGAGAAGGTGTGGACAATGTAATTTATTTTTAGGGAAATATAAGCTTGTATCTCTTCCTTTGAAGCCTATCCAAGTTGATCAACCTTTCATACAATGGGGTCTTGATTTCATTGGCATAATAAATCCCCCATCAAGTGATAATCATAAATGGATACTCAAAACAACTGACTATTTTACAAGATAGGTTAAGTCACTAGCATTGAAAAAAGATAATGAGAATTCTATCTTGGAATTTTATGGGAGCATCATAACGAGGTTTAGCACTCCTACTATTATTTTAGATAATGATCTTTCTTTTATGGGTGCTAAGACAACTAATTGTTAAAATAGTAACAACATATTATTAATCACTTAATCTAAATATTACCCTCAATGTAGTGGGTTGGATGAATCTCCTAAAAAGAATCTAATTAGAATCATCAAGAGAACCTTGGAGCATAACCAAAGGGATTGACACACCAAGTTAAAGACAACCTTATGGGTTGATAGGATAACTCCTAAGAAGTCAATAGGGAATTCTCCTTTTGTTTTTGTCTATGGAAGGGAAGCTAGGTTGTCTGTCTCTTAAGAGCTATCTACCTTAGAGTTAGCACATCAACTGAATTTTCTTGAGAACACTCCAATGGATGTGAGATTGACAAAATTAATGGAATTGAAATATACTAGAGATAAATCTCATCAAGATATGAAACATCACCAAGTACTAATGAAGAGGTTTTTGATAAGAAATCAACTCCAAAATCATTTTAAAAAGGTGACATAGTATTGAAATGGAATGAATATAGAGCAAAACTAGGGAGACATACCAAATTTGATACCCTATGGAGTAGACCATATGTCATCATCAAGTGCAAGAAAAGCAAATCTTTTCAGTTAGCAAAGATGAATGGAGAAGCGCTACCTATCCCTATGAATGGGATACATTTGAAACCTTACTATTAAGAATTGAAGGTCAATTTTGTAAATATTAGATTAGGTGTATGTTTCCTTTCTTGTTATTTTGTGTTCTAATAAGTGATTTCAATCACATGTGTGTTTTTTGCTTCGTGTCTTGTTCTTTTTATTTTCTATTGTTTGGTGTGTTGTCATGGTAGTTTATATTTCAAAGGTAGTTTCTATGTCAAACCTGCATACATGTGACTCCATATCTCAATGAACATTATTACGTAATTGGTCATGGCATAACAAGCATGCCACCCTTGAGAAATCACCAAAGATGTTGACCATTTCTACCTCAAGCCAAAATGGGTCAACCCCCTATAGTTAGAATCTTGTATAGGATATTTTTATAATGTCATAGGGTATGTTTTAGTTCATTTGATGTCATTTAATGTGCCATCCTTTCATTAGTCATAGTTTGGCTTAGTCCTTGTGTCATTTGGTGTCTTGGGGTCTTTACAGAGTTGTATATGTAAAGTGGTAGGTTTTGATGGTGTCCAAGTAGTTAGGATCATGAAAAGGGTCTACACAGGCCTCAAAGAGTTCATTAAGAGCTAAAAAAGTTCAAGAACAATCTTTGTGAAGCCAGACCACCATTAGGATGTAGACTAGACTAGTTCACTTGGGCATTATGTAAATATACTTAGAAAGCCTCATGTGACCATCAAACCATGTGTGATAAATGTCCCTAGTGCTAAGATCATTCCTTGAAAGTTTCATATCTCAATGAATCTTCTATTTCAAGATCTAAGCCTTCAAATTTTAGCTTATCAAGTATACAGAACCAGGCCATCCTACATATCACATGGAAATAAGCTAGACAACTTGCTTGTGCATTTATTATCTTCACTCAAGAAACCACACAAGTTAAAATATTATAGTGCTATGGAGTCCTTCATTCCAAGATCATATCTTGAAAGTTTCATGTTCATGCGAGATTTTTATCTCAATTTATAAGTTTCTAAAGTTGGACTTGCAACATAAGACATGCACACTACCGTCAAGTTTGAGCTTTGTAAAGTAACTGTTTGGGTCTAAAATGTCCTTAAAAGGTTTAAACTTGATCAAGATATAATGGGTTGCATGATATCACATACTGACACTTGAGATATAATAGTTTACAGTGAGGTCAAATAAGTCAAAATATCCATGGGTTAAATCCATTTAAAGAGCTACAAGTAGGATAAGATTTGATAGTGTGGATTAATTGAGCAGAGATCCAAGGTGTGAGCTCAATTGATAAGGAGGTAGGTCCAGGTTAAATATAATGGACCATGATACATCATACATCTAATTAGATGATGTGAGATGAGTCAAATGATCAAGGATCTTGAGAGGCCACCACATGACACAAACACAAAAGTTGATAGACTGACAATAGGATCCTAAGATCAATTCATGATTAACAAGTGGTATGCACACATTCTTCATGGTAGGAAATAAATGGACCACATTAGTTCATACCAAGGAGATAAATGACATGAATAAGGTCAAGATTTGACAATGAGGATCTTTGAGGCTAATGAGAGTAAATATAGGTTAGAGAATTTTGAGTGGCCCAAGAAATTTTTGATGGGTAAAGTCAAACCAAGGACCAATTTTTGATATAAGAAAAAAAGGTCTTGTAGGGACATTGATTCACCATTAGATCTTGATCAAAAACCATGAAGTGGACATGGTGATGCAACCAAGGTGATCAAAAACATAAATGGATGCCATTAAGGCTAAATATGAACATCTAGTTTGTAGATGTGTGGCATGCAGGGTTTTTTCTATGACTGTGTTCAGTATTGTTAAAGGGACATGTGCATATGGTTAATTTTTGACTCTTACATATATATAATGTGTCTATTTGGACCTATTTAGATCTAGAAAAGGGACTATGTAGTATATAGGTTTACATCAATATAAATATTATAGGAAAATCAATAGTCTAAAATTGGTTTTCCATCTATAGTGAACCTATGAACACGGGGAGAAGTTTGAGCACGATTAAATTGGAATAAGAGCTATAATTTCAAAGGATGTCATGAAGGCATACATGTAAAACCCAATATTTTCATCCCCAAGACCAAACTACATGAAAGGGACCCTTCTCTCTACTTTTTCATGCCATGACAAACCAATTAGGAGCAATTAGCACTAGGAAAAATTTCTAACATATGGATTTGATTATGGTAACTACATTGATGCCAAGATCTATATTATAATAAATTCATCCCACCATTACAACCATTAGGGAACATCAATGAAAGAATAATGTAACTATGCAATAAACTGAAGTGACTTGGATCAATCAAAAGGTTTGAATGAGAATAATTTATAGAAGCAGTTGTAACTACATTTCAAATGGTGTTGAGATCTTTGATTCCTCTTGTATCACTGAAGTCTCTCTCTCTAAAGGCCTTTTTATTCTATAAATATAGCCTTTGAGCTATTGTTAAGGATCCCTTAGGATAGTATGACTAGACTTTGATAGAAATTGTATTTTACACCTTTTTGAGTAATGAATAGATCATTTTATAGTTGTTTACTAATTTGTGCTTAATGTTTTGAGTTTTTTTGATATGCCAAAGTGGTTTCCAACTTCCATTTACAGGTTGAAGTCCAACCTAAGTGCTAATAAACTTTATTTTAGGTCATCTAGTGTGTCTTAAGGTTGATATCTTAGGTATAGAGTGGATAGTTGACTGTAGGTGCTTTCAATCAAGTCTTACCCTCATCACCCTCCAACCTAAGTCCCTCAAATCAACCTCTAGGTGAAACACTATTGATTGGAAACCATTGCATACATTTCATTAGTTATTCTCATTATCTATTAGTGTGCTAATGAGTTTAATCTTGAGAGTGCATCTTTGAATATTCGGTGCATCACCTCCTTTATAGTAGGTTCAATTTATGCATTCTATAACTCTTTTCCCCATAAGTGATCAATTGAAATAGATAATACCATTTCAAGATACATTTTGGGAGCTAGCCCTTAAATCTAGAGGCTCATTTCCAATATAGGTACACCCACATATCTGGAAGTGTTTCCATGTTACCCAAATCTAGAAGAGGATTCAACACCCTCTTCTATGATGCAAGATTTGGTGACAACAGTTCTAAATTTAAATTTTGTGTTATTTGTTTGGATGAGTTTTAAAGCTGAAAATATATAGGGGAATGGCCATAGGGGCCCTAGTGTGGATGAAAGAGCCTTGAAAATAATAATGAGACCTTTAGGCCTATGAAAATACTTGAGAAAGAACAAGCTTAAAGAAAGAAGGGAAAGTGTGTTGATGAAAGAGGTGTATAAAATGATGATGTGAGTGTTAAGGAGAGATAATGAAGATATAGATGATGAGTGAAACATATTCAAAATGATTATATGTATATATAAGATGTACGAGCCTAGTGAGCCAAGAATTGGTCAAAAGTGTCAAAGAGAAGTAAACTACCTACAAGTTGCAAGTAAAGTCAAAGATCATTGAAGGCATCAAGAGGAAGATCAAGTGGTATTAGAGTAGGTAAGATCTTAGATTGTTTTATGTTTTTTAATGTTATAATTTTTTATTGTTAAAGATTACATATGGATAATACATGAAGATAAGTTATAAGCATATAGTAAGAGAGAGTTGAAAAGTTGTGGTAGAGCGGCCTTATAAGGAGAGCTAGTAAAATATAAAAAGAAGATGAAGAAAGAGAGAGAGAATCCAAGTCAGAGTCATAGTTCCATGGTGAAAAAGACTTAGATAAGAGGGATATAAGGTGAAAAATACTTGGGAAAGTGAAGATAAAGGTTGAGAAGGCAAAGGATAAGAAGGGCTTGGATGAGTTAGACTACCACCATGAGAGAAAGAGGAAAGAAGACCCAAAGAGAAAGGGGTTAGATGTTGAAGAAGAGATGAGTGAAATAGACAAAAGGTTAGAGAGGATCAAGCTCTTGGTGTATCTCATGAAATAAGAAGATAACCAATGGTATGCCTAGGTTATGAATAAGAAGAGGGTTAAGTGGCCTATAAGGCTATTCATGGAGAGAAGAAAGATAATGGTGATGAGAGACAATAAGAATATGAATAATTTGGTATGTAGGTAGATTAAGGAGGAGATAATAATTTTATGATAAATGAACAAGAGAGAGGTGAGAAACACCTTGTGAATAAGGAGAAGGAGGAAAGAAAGCCTCAAGTTTTTGAATATAAGTATTTCTTGTCATGTGTGTATGTAGGTACAAGATTGAAGGAGGAAGTAGTCCATTTTGACAACTCAAAGCTTAAAATCAAGATGGATAGTGAGCATAAATAACATGATTATATGGAAGAAGAAAAATATAAATATGAAACACTTATTGAGGTGCTTATCAAACCTGATATGCAACAAGTGGAGGTGCCTAATTGGGCACATAATGAAGATGAGATTCAAGAATAAGTTGTGATAGTATAATTAAATGAAGAAGAAGGGTATGGTTTGAACCCTCACAAACTATATAAGGAGATGGTGTAGTAGGTGACCAAAAAAACATAATACATGGTATGAAGCAATGGTATCTAAATCAAGAGAAGGTATGAAGGCAAGGAACATATATATGAAAGAGAAAAAGTTAATGAATATAGAGCAAGGTAAGAAGTCCATTTATTATATTGATCATGTTTTAGCTATGTTTTTTGGGTTTGTGCATGATGAAATCAAGAGATAAGGTTTTCATGAAGTGCTATGTTATAAGGACGTTGAATGGGTCAAGGAGAAGGTATTGTAATATAAGCTAAGATGATATGAGAAGAGTCACCTTTATAAGGTAGAGTTCTATGAGAAGGTATACAAAGAGGATATTAAGGATATTTTGATAAGGATAAACTAATAACAAAGTTACAAGGAGCCATTAGATCATGAAGACCAAAGAAGAAGAATTAATGAGAAGATAGACCAGCCAAAAGTACTTGAATAAACCATGAACAATGAAAAATAAATATATAGATTGAAATTAAGATTGAAGCATGATAAAAAACCATTGGAGGTAGAGTATGGTGATGATAAATTAGATATGGATAATATAGAAGATGAAGTGAGAAAGGAGTTACAATAGGTTAAGTAATCCTTAGAGGTAGAAGAAGAGTTGGCAAAGAAAAGAAAAAAAAAGAACAAAGAAATAAGAACTAGATGAGAAGAAAAGAGAAAGACAAGAGGATATTATAAGATCATTAGAGAAAGAATTGGAATCAATAAAAAATTTGGACCAAGCACATTTGAGCATGAACTCAAATTTATCCCACTTGGGGAGTTTGATGCAAAGCATCACCATGTAATAAAGAATTTATTATATTTTATAGTGATTTAATGACCATATTTTGTATTTTTAGGTTTATATAGGTATTATAAGGTCATATTATAGGTGTTAGAGTCATTAGACTATCTTTAAGTTATGTTTTTGAAGCCTTTTGGAGTTTCCTACCAAAATGGTTATTTTAAACATTTGAATTTTCTAAGACTAGCTTATGGGAGCTTTGGAGTCTTGTGTGTGATATAATGTTTGTAAATTGTAATATATTTTCCTATGTGGATTTTTAGATGTGATATAATTTGCATCTCATGGAGAAGGTAATGTAAATCAAGAAGACAAGAAAAATTAGTTGCCCTAAAATGTGGGTTGACAAGAATAGGAGGTTTATATGCATGTTTAGTATAATAAGAAGCATTGAATGCATGAAGTAAATAGTGTGTGAATATATTATGGTGGTATATTATATAATAGGATAATATTTAGGATATATAGGTAGGATATTGAATAAAAATAAGAGAGACTAAGATCTCAAGAAAAACCCTGTCTACCTTTCAATTTATATATATGCTTATTATATATGGATGAAATCAATCAATAAAAGAATGATTTGAGTTTAAAATGATTATTAGTAAGTTTTACCTATTATTATTATTATTATTGTTATTATTATTATTATTATTATTATTATTATTATTGTTTTCCTTGAATATTTAATGAATTTTGGTAGATAAACTATAGGTTTAGATTCAAAGCTCAGTATAGACAAACTTGGGAAGGCCTATTTTGTACAGTCATGTTGACAAGGTCTTTCAATATAATATAGTTGTTGTTTGGAGGTTTATTGGAGAGGTTAAGGTATTGATAATTTAATAGAGACTATATTAAATGGTAAAAATCCTTTTTATGCTTAGGGGAATATTTTTTTAGTATAATATTGATTCAAACTTGTCCACAACCCATTTGAGAAACTTTTGTATTTACACAGTCCTTAAAGAACAAGTGGATTTGGTTGATGATTATTAATAGGTTATTGTGTTATATTAAGAATAAATATATTAAGTATATTTAATTTGATGAGAATAACCATTTTTGAGGCTTATAAAACCATATATAAGTGCAAGAGATCATAAACACTTCCACATAGTCCCAAAAAGAACCCAAAACTTTGTGTATTTGCATTTTATTCCCTCTTGGCCTGACACAGGCATGTCAAGACCTAAAACTAGGGTTTTACCTTGTAACTCACTTAATTTGAGTTTCCACCCTAAAAAATTCTAAAAATTTATAATAATTTTTTTTGAGGTATAGTATAGGATCAAATAGGTTTTAGGTTGATTCTAGATCATATAGTATAAATTATTGGACTGTGTGTTTGGATGAGGGTTAAAGAGGCCTAATTAGGAGAAGGGGGTGTTGAGTTAAGGGGTCTACCTTAGGATTTATGCCTTGGAACTTTACAGGGAGTTGAATAAGAGTAAAGGGTTTATAAATATGCCCTAATTTTTTAAAATCCTTTTCATATTGTTCAAACCATCAATATTTGTGTTTAAGGAGGGTTACTAAACAGGAGACCTTAAAGAAAGAAAGTGGAAATTGTTAAGAGTTATAAATTTGAATTTTGTGTTATTTGTTTGGATGAGTTTTAAAGTTGAAAATATGTTGGAGAACCTTGAAACTAAGAATGAGGCAAGAACCTTGAAACTAAGAATGAGGCATTTAGGCTTATGAAATTACTTGAGAAAGAACAAGATTAAAGAAAGAAGGGGAAGTGTGTTGATGAAAGAGGTGTATAAAATGATGATGTGAGTGTTAAGGAGAGATCATTCAGATATTAATGAGGATTAAAATATCTTCAATAGGATTAGATGCATAAATAAGGCTTATGATCCTAGTGAGCCAAGAATTGTTCAAAAGTGTTAAAGAGAATCAAAGTACCTGCAAGTTACAAGTAAATTCAGAGATCATTGAAGGTATCAAGAGGAATATTAGAGCCAGGATGATGGATGAGTTAGATGTAGGCATAGGCCCTATATCAAGTTGCCTCCTATGAGTGATAAACCACCATAATATAATTAAAAGCATGTAAAACTATTATGAATGAATACAAAATCGTTGTTACTTTTAATAAGGTATTTAGATAGGAAAGAGAAAGAAATGACCAATTAAGGTTTAATCAACTTTTAATAAATATTAGAGGTGCGTATTACATCAATCAATGGTTGGAAATTATTTATGATAATAATTAATGTTGCATTGGATATAACCACTAGGAAAGAATTTGAAAATGTTATTCATATATTCACAACAAATGATGATGTGCATAACCATAACAAAAGGAAATTCACAATCATTAAAAATGACCAATTGAAAAAAATCATTAAAACTAAAATAGGGATTACTAATTCATGAGGAGGTCAGATTAATGGAATAAATGTAGTTATTAATTTTCAAGGATGCAAGGGTGATGTTAATCTCTAATCTATGGATATAAGGAAAACTTGTAAATTGAGCTCTAGGATATATTCTAAGTATAATATACAAACCAAGAAGCACCTCACCAGAAGCACTAACATATGTTATGCTCATATTTAACAATTACCCTAGAATACCATTTAAAATACAACTCCACATACAATTATAATTATACCAATAAAAATGGGATATACATGCAAAATATGAAATATTTTTTGGACAAAAATTTAGCTCATAGGGTAAAAAATGTTCATACTATCAAAAAAGTTGAAGTACATGAAAACAAAACTAAAGGTTTGGAAAAAAATATTGAGAAACATATTTTAACTATAAGATGTTGTTGGAAAGGCTTGAAAACATCAAAATTATATTTCCAAATGATAATTATGAAGACACACTTATAATTGAAAAGCTTCTGAGAGGAATTAGAAGGCTTCTAAGAGGAATTGAAGGATTTGAGAGGAATTAGAAGGATTTTGAGAATAATTGAAGTCTTTTGAGAAGAATTGGACCTAACTTGTAGTGAGAAAGAAGTATATTGAAGAAAAATATATTTGAACACTTAGTTTCGAAAGGGAGACAACAAAACTTAGTCTAGAAAGGGAGATATAAAAACTAAGATCTTCCATAGAAAGCTAGGGTTATGCCTATCACCTCCTTGACATAATTATGATGACTAAAAATCAATGAGAAAATTAACTAGACATGACAATTTAATAATTTTTTAAAAGTCTAATTAACATAACATTTATTTTTATCAGTAGGATCATGTTGTCTCTTTCCTAATAGTTTCAATTACATCTTGTAATTAGTAAAATGTTCTCAAACTTATAAACACTATGATACCCACTAAGGGCTAACTTATAACTTAGGATACAAAATATGATGGACATAATAACATTACTATGCTATCATTGTCTTGAGTTTTGTAAAAATGAAGGTGTTATTTAAATCCTACATTCATGACAAAAAAATATAATAATAAATAAATTTTAACAAAGAATAACACGTGTGTGTCTGATTGGGTCATAATGAAACACAATAGTAATAGTTTTACAAGGTTTTTTTATGTGTCGCAATCTAAAAATGTTGGAGTGGTGCATTTGAGTCCTTATGAAATGGAGATCTTCAAGTTTTATCATCAAATATTAGATTCTTAAATAGTCTATATTTAGAAGGTTTATATATTGGTAATTACACAAATGAGGTGTAATGGAACCACCGATAGAGTACAAGAAGTGTGATGTTAATTGTTTGAAAGAGAAATGAAATGAAAATATGAACCATAATTTGAAAAAAATTATTTGACATGCTATTCCTTTTTTTTTCAAAACAAATTTAATACACTATATATGACACAATTTGATAATGATTCATTTTAAAATTACAAGATGTTAATTATTTGAAAGATAAAAAAAAACCAAACACGAATGAGAGTTTATAAAAAAATGTACAAAAATTTAATCATAACACATCTAAATGATTTCAATTACTTAAAACATTGGTATATTGAATTGCACGACAAAGATAATGAAAATAATAAAAAAATTAAAGATTATAACATATTGTATAATTCGTATGTCTCTTCTGTAAAAAATATTATTTTTAGTTGAGCGTACAAAGAGAAAAACTAAAAATTAAAACCATGTTAAAAAAATATTTCTATAATATAAATTTTAATGAAGCATAGTAAAATTAAATTTGTTTAGATAACATGCTAGGCTTGTGAGTTATATCAATAAAATTCATTTAATAAGAGGTCTTGCAACAAGAGAGAAGGATTAGTTTCTTTCGAAGTTTGTTATTAATTTATTTCCCATATTAGTTTTATTTTTGAAAGAGAAAGGATATAAAATATGAGGAATAATTTTTAAAAAAGTATTTGATATTGAAATTAGATTGTAGAAAAAAAAAAACACCAAGTTGCATATGAGATATATTGATAGCGTTCAAATATTGAGAACCTTTTTCTGATGTAAATTACATGATAAAGCTAAGAAAAAAATACTAAAGGAAATATATATTAAAAATTAAATGAGTTCTTAGAAGGCATTAAGACATTTTATAACTCAGATATGTCTCTATGAATAAGGGTTTCTTGATTAATTGTGAAACAAGCAATGAAACTTTAAAACATATTGAAATGTGATTGTATTCACTCCCCAACTTGAGATAAAAGCTAGGGAAAAAGAGACCAATGGATTATAATGCAAACAAATTAATATCTAAAAAAATGTTTGTCACTATGATAAAAGTTATCCACATTATTTTATAGTGGATGTTGAGAAAGGTTTTTTTTATAATGGATTTGAAATGTCATGTAATTTTGATAGCTTGACATGAATAGACTAGAGTTTGGTAATGTAGCCATGGTCACATGATTTTTTTATTATAAGGTTTACAGTAAAAAAATCTCTGTAGTTGTCTTTAGGGTTATATGATTATAATCTAATAGGTTTGACATTGGTAATGCATTTCATTTTTATTGTATAAGTTTAGAGTGTGAGATGGGCTAGGTCTAAATGAATTTATTTGTGTGATTAAGGTGAGAATATTTTTATTTTGTATATTTTATTGTTGACACTCATACATTTATTTTGGGGTTATATGATTATAATTTGACATGTTTACAATTGGTAATGCATTGCATATTTATTCTATAATATTAGAGTGTGAGATGGGTTAGGTTGAAATGAATTTATTTGCATGAGTGAGGTGAGAATATTTTTCTTGTGTAGA
Source organism: Torreya grandis (assembly GCA_037957365.1). Lineage (NCBI taxonomy): Eukaryota > Viridiplantae > Streptophyta > Pinopsida > Cupressales > Taxaceae > Torreya > Torreya grandis. Next base: position 7,437,070 of record JARHVA010000134.1, read on the forward strand.
TTTTATTATTGACACTCATACATTTTTTTCTTTTACATTAAGGTTTGTAGTGGAAATTTTTTCTATGAATGGGTGTTTTTATCCATATGTTTAACCCTAAATTGGATGTGGATCTTAATATGGGTAGACAAGGTTAAGAATATAGAAATGAATTAGCACAAGGGTGATAAACAAATATATAGAAGGATAATTAATTATAAAACTCAGATAGAACATATATTAAATTTATTTTGTTGAGATCTATTAAAAATGGAAAGTATAACTATGCTAGATATTGCAATGATAATGAAAATAAGATATTTAGCTAATTTTGATGCTAATGCAAATCTGGATCTAGAACATACAAGAAGTAGACTAGAATAATATTTTATAATAGTTACCAAATTCTAGATTAAGTGCCTTTGTATCCACAGACACTTATGTTATCTTGGAATGGTTGTGTCAACACTAGTATTTAGATTCAATGCAGGTGTCTAGTATGAAATAATTGTTACAAATATATACAATCACTTGGATGTTTTTGAGTTTGTAATCATCTTCACTCTGGTGCATTATGATTTGGGTCATGGACTATTTATCCTTGTTAAATGATCAAACCCTAGTTCTTCATCTTCATAGTGGCTATGAGAAAAATGGGTCAGTAAGAACAAGATGTTGAGATTTCCCAAAAACCCCTCTATCAATAAGCACTACCTACATAGATAATAATATGAAGAGGGGATCAAACTTATGTAGTTTCCCCTACATGTTAGCTTGTGTGTAAATCATGCAATGTGTGATAAACAAGTACAATAGTGAACTATCTTGTAACTTATAAATTATAGATCTTGGGTTGTTCCTTTATTACTTTAGAGCTATATATGTGTAGTCCTTATGACTAATATGGAAATAGGAGAAAACAAATAAGATTTTCTCAATTGAATGCTTGATTGAATGCTCTTTAGTATCAATACTAAGTTTATGCTAGGTGAGGAATGAATGAGGGTTGATCTTATATTTATACTAATCCTCTTGGAGAATATCTCACATTAAATTACTTAGGATGATCATTAATATACATTTTATTTACAAATTATATGACTTTAGGGCACTTGACACTTGCATTAGAGCAAGAAACCTACATCGACATAAGTATTTGTCTAAGATGCAAGTTAGGTAGCAAGAAAATAGGTACAAGATTAGAACTTGTAGAGGCATATGATAAGTGGGTTTTAAGCATTATGGGCAAGATAAAAGGCCTAGGTCATCAACATAAGATTATTTGGACTAAGAGATAGGCCAATGGGCATAAGAAAGAGTAGATACAAGACTTGCAGAAGTAGGAAAGGTCTATAATAGAGAGGAATAGCTAAATTCTGAGTTTTCCAAGTGTAAATGATTGAGGTGATATATAGCTCATAAATATCATCTACATTTATCCCCACTTTAATTAGTAATTAATTTTCTAGTTTAAAGGAAAGGAATGAGTATTTGGATGTGTATAACACACTTTGCCTTTGATTGATTCCAACTTGAGTGCTTTTCTGGTGACTGAACTCTAACCAAGATCATGTTATAATATATAATCAGTGCATATAAAATGAGATTGAAATCATTTAAATGGTTGAAATTTAAAGAGAGAAAGGTTTATGAGTACACTTGTGTATCGATGCAATCATCTTGACTTTTGGTAATTTAAGTTGAAAGATGTATCATTATGAATCACTAAAATTGAGATTATGACAAATATAAATATGGAAATTGAATATATTTAAAGAGAGAGAGAGAGATAAAGAGAGAGATAGGAGGGCCCATACTTATAACCTAGTGAGTGTGAGTGAATCAAGTCAACTCACACTACCAAACTAGTAAGGCTAGATGATACAATCAAGTCAACCCTAAAAACTTGGTAAGATTGAGTGATTTAATCACCTCAACCATACCAAAAATTAAACCAACTAATACAATAGATTGGCTCAATTTAGTTTGTAAAAGTCCAATCTGATGGGCGATGACAATCCCTAAATTTTTTTGGAATTTAAAACTAATTTGATTTTATAAATATTATGTTCATATTATATAACATATGCACCTTAGATATGTCTCATGCTAAAAATGTGTGTACTAATGGTACCAATGTATATATTTTTGTCACAAATGTGTATTTGAATCATATAACTATATGCTTTGGCCAATTTGGTACTTTGAACAAGTGTGGGTGATATGTTACCATAACATGTCCCCACTATATATGAAGAAAAATAAAAAACTGATATAAGTGTCAATGTGGAGGACATTTCCAAAACATGCCCCCACTATAATTTAAAGATGCTAAATACTGAGTATGTGTGGAGAACATATTTCCAAAAGATGCTCTCACTGAATTTGAGACTATAAATATGTGGAATCCACACCTATATTATATGCCCCCACTGAGTCTAAAACTATGAATGTGTGGAATCCATGCCTCTATGACATGCCCCTACTAATATGTCCCCACTTTGAGGTGAGTTTAAATATAAAATGGTAATTACCTCACCTCAAAATGATAAGATAAACATATAACTATGAATGAACCATGTAGTATACAAGAAAACATGTCTAGGTAAATGTATCATTGAAGCACATATAATGTGATCACATTAAGTCCTAAGATGCATGATACAAATCATGGAAACATCTAGATAGTAACAATACAAGATCAACAAGTAACCAAACACACACATAAGAGAACACAAAATCAAGTCAAAATACAATGGTCCAAGGAGACCATAAACAAAGGCATGTTTAAATGCCAGAAAATCAAATGGATATGACTTAGTAAAATGTACACAAAATCTAGAATGGAATATTTAAATATCTACACAATAAGTACTGACATATTAAAATGTCAAAGAGGCAAATAAAGGAATGGGGGTTGTAAATAATGGAGAATATTCAATTTCTCAACAAACAAAAAAATAGAAAGGCAAGATACTCAAGGAAGTCCATAAATAAAAATATAATTAACCAACATAAACATATCATAGTATCCCATGGATCAAATGTATTATCAACAAATGTCAAGTACATAGCATACCAAGTATATTGTAGAAGATATAATCATTGATAAAGGCATGCGTAATTACATATGTAAGAGCAAACATGATAATGAAAAATGATGATAGAATGATATAACATGGATGCATCATGATCATAGGGTTGGATTCCCCCAACATCCCAGTGATGTGAATAGAGGGAAATCCCAACTTCTAAAAGTGCATAAATCATGTATCTGTGTATGCCTATATCATACTAAAATAAAAGTGTGAAATACACATCTATGTATAAGTAATTGATATTCTATCCATCAAAATGGAACTAACATATAAATTACAAGTAGCCAATAGATTTTTTTTTTTTTTTTTTTTTTTTTTTTTGTATTTTTAAAATATGACAAGAAATGACTATCCTATGATCCCATCTAAAGGATGGTCATAGATATCTTTCCACTATGAACCTAATATAATAAATTGATGATGCTATCTAATAAGAATATGTATAGGTGTGATATCTATCACTATAGTATAAGTGATGATCTATGTATGTAAAATAGGACTTTATGGTTTTGAAGCAAAAATAGTAGGAGTAGGGGTTTATGGAACCCATCATTGAGTGTTTTGTGGTATCTTTGGAATAGTAGTAATAAGAACATGTGTAGGTGCTCTCGATATATGAATATGGTGTGTAATAGATGATGATTTTTTGGAACCCATTATATGTCTCTGATGCAAAGGTTTTTTAAGTACTGGTTTCCTAGTAAAGGGGATTGCATGTTGATTAGCCTTTTATGGTGGATTAGCCTTAGTAGACTTGATAATTAATTCCTAGGTAAAAATTTATCTTATTCAAGAGGATGCTCATATGGAACTCTAAAAGCTATAATTAATTGATTATAATGAATGTATTTAACACACCCATGCACTATAGAAGGTACTATTCAAAGAGTATGTATCCAAGGGCATCCCAATAACATATCAAAGACACCCATGGAAGGTATAATTGAAAAGGTAGTAACCACATGGGTGAGACCCACCTATAGGTAAGTCAATCTCAAAAAGAACATACTATAAGGTCCCATCAAATGCTCTAGCTGATCTAGTAGAAGGGTGTAAATCATGATGAGTATAACCTAAGTGCATAAGTAATGTCATGGTGCAAATTTTCTCACTTGAACCATTATCAATCATAACACTACATAGAGGTTAGTGGTTAAGGTATGCTTGAATAAATAAAGAATGAATATTAGAGTCATCATCTTTAATTTCACTGTCATTAAAAGTAATAGAAGGTCTCTAAACTATAGGAGGTTTATGCTATGAATAGTACCAATAATCCCATCTAGTGGGTGCTCATAGTGTGATGGATGAGGATGTGCATTGTATACCATTTGCACCTTTACATCCTTATTAGAATGGTATTACAAAGGATTGTTTAATATCTTATGTTTTTGTTGATTACCAAGTTGTGAACCTGATTCTTTTGGAGGATCATCAAATGTAATCTTTTGGTCATCGATAAGGTCTTAGATACTATGCTTCAAGGTAAAACATTTGTTTGTAAAATGCCTTGGTCCCTAGTGATAATGATAATAAGCATTCAAATCATATCGTTTGGGTGGAGTCTGGCTCATATCAACCTCTATAGGATGAGGGAGAGATATAAGTTGACACTCTATTGACATGTGAGTAATGAAGTTGGAGAATCAAGTAAGCATGAGAATTGTCTCCTCAGTGCATTAGATAAAATAAGCTGATTAGGATAATGTGAAATTACAGTAACCATGGTGGTTGTTTCCTTTTTAATTTTAGGAGGTTTTACCTTATAAATTTATTTTATTATTAACTTGGTATTGGACATATATGTAGTCAGTTTGTTTTATACATACTTAAGTTTGTTAAATGAGATAAGTTTCATTTCATAGTTATAAAAAACAAGGCACAAGTCATCAAAAGATTTAATTTTTTTGAAAATAATTGACTCATTTAAAGGAGCAAGCAAATTTTTTTTGAATTTGTTTTGGAGTTCTTTATCTATCATAGGATTGGTCATTTTAGCCAATATTGTCTTGTACCTCAAGACATATTCATTGATAGGTTCATTAGTTCCTTGTTTTATTTTTTAAATTTAGGCATAGGAAACCTTTTTGTTAATGTCAATAGATAAGTGTTATAAAAAATAATCTACAAGAGGTTTGAATTCTTTCATAGACTAAAGAGGTAAATCATATAACCACATCAAAGCATAGTCCTTAAGGATCCTTGGAAATAATTTTTTCAAAAACCCATCATTGGAGGAATAATCAAGGCATGCCACATAGAAAGATAAAAGATGCTACTCTAGATTACCCATGCTATTATAAAATGGGAACTTAGGTGCAACAAAACCAATTAGGAAAGGGTACAAAGATATCTCAAGTGCAAGAGGGTTATGCAACACATATTGGGAATCAATAACATGAGGAGACTTTAAATCCTTTTGTTCAATGTTTGTAAATTTTCATCCAAGGTATTTATAACTTGAAGGAGAGATTGAACTATAGATCCATTGTGGTTTAGATTAGCAAACTGATGGTCTCTAAAGGGGAAGTGCACATGGTTTGATTAGTAAAAGGCATTAAAATTGGTATTTGTGTTGAAGTAATTAATGTTCCCATACAAGACACATAAATATTATTTTTAGGAAACATAGGTTGAAATACATATCGTATGCCCCCAATAGAAGTATTAAGTGGAAATGTACTTAATGGGAAGGTTGTTGGTATATGGGGATGACCTATAAATTGAATATCATGATCAATAAATGGACTTGGTTGTTCATATATGCTTTTTTATTTTTTAGTTTCTAATATGGACCTTAGGATTTTATCAAGATATTTAGGGTTTTGATAAATAAACTCACAAAAAAATGCAATAGCTTGCACTTGATCATGATCTATTTTTTCATGTTCATTGGTTTCATTGGATTCATGGTTTTTATTTTCATAATCTTATTATATGGTAAACCCCACCAACATGATACTCATTCTCAACATGGATATCATCATGGATCATGGTATTAGGTTCCTCATTAGTTTGAGGCGTCTTAGGTGGTAGGATGTGAATTTCAATGTGTTTAATAGGCACACCTCCAAATCAAGGCTACACCTATGTGTCATGCAAAATAATATATGTAAAAAATGAAAAAGTACAACAATCTAAAACCCCAAGAATCATAAACATTTACATTCATGTGAATCAGATTGACCATATGTTTAACCCCAAATTATATTTGGATCTTAATAATGGGTAAATAGGGTTAAAAATATATAAATGAATAAACACAAGGGCAATAAACAAAAATAGAGTATGCCAATTAATTGTAAAACTTAGATATAACATATACTAAATTTATTATGCTGAGATATGCTAAAAATGGAAAGTATAACTATGCTAGATATTGTAATGATAATGAAAACATGATACTTAGCTAGTTTTGATATTAATGTAGATATGGATTTGGAACATGCAAGAAGTAGACTATAATAATATTATGTAACAATCACAAAATTCTAGGTTAAGTGCCTATGTAACCATGAACACTTGTGTCAGCTTAGGATAGTTACGTTGACATTGGTGTCTAGATTGAATGCAGGTGTCTAGTATGTAATACCTACTAAAATTAGATGTAACTACCTAGATATTTTTGGGTTTGTTGTCACCTTTGTTCTAGTGAATTTAGATATGGTTCATGGAGTGTTTCTTCTTGTCAAATGATCAAACCCTAATTCTTCATCTTCATAGTGGATGTGGGAAAAATGGGTTAGTGGGCAAATGGTGTTGAGCTACCCCAAAGATCCATCTATCAATGGGCACTACCTCCATAGTCAATACTCTAAAGAGAGACTTATACTTATGTATTTCTCCAATATGTGTTGTCTTGTGTGTGAATCATCAATGCATGATAAGCAAATACAATAATGACCTAACTTGTAACTTGGGAAATATAGCTCTTAGTTTATTCCTTTAGTACTTCAGACCTGTAGATATGTTTTCCCTATGATTGTTATGGAAATATTATAAAATAGGGAATCTTTGATCACTTGAATGCTTAATTGAATACTCTTTGGTATCAATGCTAGGTTTGTGCTAGGTGAGGAATGGATGAGGGTTGATATTATATTTATACCAATCCTCTTAGAGAATATATCGCATTACAACACTTAGGTTAACCATTAGGGTACTTTTCATTTGTAAATTAGATAGATTTAGGGCACTTGACACTTATTTTTGATCAAGACACCTATGTCGATGTAGGTGTATGTCTGGGGAAAAAGTGTCTAGGGAGAAGGAAAATAGGTACATGCTTAGAACTTGTAGAAGCAAAATATAATTATGTTTTAAGCATTCTAGGCAATATAGAAGGCCTAGGACATCAATATAAGACAGTTAAAATTAAGAGATATGCCAAGGGGCACAAGAGATAAAACATGTGAGCCTTGTAGAAGTGGGAAAAGTCTAACACTAAGATGAACAACCAAGGTCTGAGTTTTCCAAGTGTACAAAACTGAAGTGCTATATAGCTCATAAATATCATATACACCATAAACCTTGAAACAATTTTTGGTTATGATTTGGTTTATTGATCATTGAAAAAAGTAATATTTTTTTGTTTTTTTAATATGATAGTGGAGATTGAAAAGGGGGTTTAGATTGTTTTTTGATGACATTTTAGGTTCAAAACTCTATATTGTTTTGAAAGTTTGACATGCATAGATCAAAGTTTGGGTATGTAATCATTGTTAGGTATTCTATGTATATTTATTTATAAGGTTTAATATGGGATTTTTTAAATTATTCAATACTATAGAGAAGGGTTGGTTTTTTGATAGATATGCTCGTATAGATTAGGGATTGGGCATGCAACCATTTTCAGGTGGGTTAAGGTCAAATGAGTTTATTTGCATGAATCAAGAGAGAATATTTTTGTGTAAGTGTTATTGTTGACATTGATACAAATTTTTTAACCATAGGATTTATGGTGGAAAATGTTTATGTATAGTTTTCTCTATCATTCTAGCAGAAAGGCTAAATTATTTCTACGTATGATTAAATGTCTTGGAAATTGGTAATGTACACTATGGGTTTGAAATGTCATGTAATTTTAATAGGTCAACATGCATAGATTAAAGTTTGGGCATGTAGTCATTATCAAAGCATTATATGTTTGACACTGTGGTTGTGACATAAAGGATTGGTTCATAAGGGTGAGAGTTATAAAACTAGAAATGTTTTTTAGTTAGTTAAGATGAAAGTGGATATTGAAAAGGGTTTTAAATAGTTTTTTTGGGTGGATGATTACCATTGACAAGGGAATAAATTTAATTTTTTTTAGATACTAAAATATTTAGTTTTCTTGTTCACTAGAATTGTGAAGGCTTGTTTATGATTTGTTATGTTTGCTAAGTAATGGAGTATTTTTGAGTATGTTTTCATCGTTAGGTCAATTTTTTTACTAAGGTTTGAATACATAAAGATTTAAAAACTTCTTGGATGTTTATGTCTCTTTTTAGTATTTATGTAAAATTAGATTGTAAGTATGATATATTTTTAATTTGTTAGGTAAATATCAGGTTTTATAGGGACCTAAAACCATAGTTTAACATGAAATAAAAAATACAAATGAGAAAGAAAAACTAGGACACACTGGCCTAACAAATGCTAAACATCAATAAAATTAAAGAAAAATATAGGGCCCAAAAAACAAGCCTAATAATTAAAACACTTGCTATATTTATTTAGAAGTAGCCACTTTCTTGTTGCCTCCAATCTTCTTCTTTATGCTGTTAGTCATGCCTATGGTTTGAGTGTCATGGATTTTTACCAAGTTTCTTTTGCACTCTATTGATCCTTTTTCCTTCTCTACTCTTGATTTTTCTTTCTTGGAATTGGAACTACTTGAGGTGATAGTGATGATGTCCTTTCCTTTCCTATTAGGGGTTTCTTCTAGCCTCAATCCATTTATTTTCACCATCTTAGGGTTACCCATAACTTCCCTCATTCTATCCACTTCCTGCTTAAGTTTTTTCCATTTTTCCATTAACAAGACCAACTGTCTACCGATTTTTGCAATTTTCAAGAAAATTAACTAGTTTCTACCTAAACCCATATAGAAAGTGTGTCATATTGTTATCTTCATGCCTCTTCTAGACTTCAATAACTTTCATATTCATAGATTTCAAAATTGATGTTTTCAATACCTTGGGATAACTCAAGACTTATGTTTACCCTCTTTCCCACACCCTTCTCTAGGGGAGGGGAGTCACAATAATTCATTTTTACCTTATTTTTGACCACATAGGGGTGATGAACTAGGCAGGGGTAAGGAGAAGTTTCATCCTTCCTATTATCAACCAAGTTTCCTTGAGCCTATTGGGGGCTCTTCTCCTTGATACTATCCCCAGGATTAATCTCAATGTTCCTCACAGGTGTCCCACTTTTGGTAAACAAAAAAATCAACCCTTGGTGGATTAAATTAGAAATGATTTTTTATTTGAAGGATAACATAGAGGATTTTAACAACATAATAAGGTAGTAAGATAGGCTTATACAAAGACCTTTGAAATGATTTAACAATAAGAAATATGAATTTGATATTATTTTTTGTAGTAAGTATGAGATTGATACCAATTTTTTTATAAGGTTTGCATTTAAAAATATGTGGATAATATTCTCTCTTTTCATTGTGGAAATATTTTTCTATCGATGGTAAATCTATCGTTTGACTTTTTTTTTCAATATTGTGAAACATTCATTTTTTTGATTTACTTATTTAGTTTGACAATGAAGGTATCTTTTTTTGGATTACTATATGTGCATAGAATAAATATTGGTCATGAAATCATAGACTAATACACTTTTTATCCCAATAAGGTTTGTGGTGGAAAATATTTTTGGATAGTTGAGTGTATCTTTATGTTTTCTCTTCTTAGGATTTATGTAAGAATAAGTATTAGGTTTGACATTGATATCATTATTTTATAAGATTTTTGGTGAAAAATATATGTGAAACCTTAAATTTAATAATTGATTAGGATAACAAAGGTGTGCATTGGTTAAATTTAATGATATGGCACCCTTCTGTATATATAACCTAGTCACTAGAGACATGTACATAAGTTTAGGACATGAATATATGTACTAATTACAGAAAAGTAAAAAAAGTCTCATCATTGCTAGCAAAAAATATCAAAAAAATGTTTACCACATCCATATAGAGGATCTAATTCAAACTTAACCAACAAAATATTGTTTCGTACATCCAAATAAGATCCATAAACCATTCACGTAGTTCTATGTAAAATAAACTAGTTCTCTATATTACTTAGAGGACATATATTACCTTGATCTAATGTTAACAAAATCATAACCTTGTAGATATGTATATTAGTTTAGGACACAAAGGAACATACTAATTTTTAAAAAGATGGACCATTTGGAATAATTTGAACTTATTACTAGTTCAATTCCAAAATTAAATATTAGAAATAAGTATACATTATTTAGAATTTTTTAGTTAAAATTTATTTGAAATATAATATATGCATAACAAATCCAAATTATTATGATACTCATCGTCTATTTTATTTGGAATATATGAATTTTTTTATTCGTCTAACATTCTCTCTTGTCTAGTTTGGGTGGCATAAGTCTAAATTATTTGAAGGGTCCTTAAAGGGGAAAATTTACATCATTGTAAGCACCAAATCTAAAGCAAACAAAGTATGCTTGCCACATTCATGAAAAGTAATGTAATGGAGCTCAACTTACTTAACAATAACTACATGCCTAGTCTCTACCCTATGTGCATCAAGATATCAAAAAAAAAAAAAAAAAAACCAAATGAACCTATGCACCCTTAAGTACACATTAAAATCCAACACAAAATAGTTTAATGCAATCACATAATAGAATTTTGATAGTGGAAAAATGCAATATGCCATGCAGTTACTAATGGACCAATGCATCTCTATCAATAGGCTTGTAGTGCTATGGTGCAAGTCAATGAGTCCATGTCATGTGTTAGTAGAAAGGCAAATCGACCATATTCATCCTAAAATTTTTAATGGTGAATATCAATCAAATAAAAAGAAAAAGGGCTCATTATAGTATTAATAACGTTTGTGATGGAGAATACCTATGTATAGTTGTATATATCATCATGTCGAAAAGGATTTACTCATAAGGGTGATAGACATAAAAATTTAAATGATTTTATTTTTTTCATACAATGAAACATTTGATATGCTTATTCAGTGGAATTAGAAAGGATTATTTTTTTAATAAATCTATAATGACAAGGTTTGTGGCAGAAAAAAAAAATTGATGCCACTATTAAATATTTTTACTTGAAACATAGATATATACTAATAGTTTCCCCTAGAGTGCAAGTTACACTTGAAGGGAAGGTGTAATTTTAAATTATGGTAAAGAGGGGTTTTGTAAAGTGAAAGAGTGTAAATCAATAGTTTAATTCACTTAAAACCCATATAACTTACCCCATATCATATTTTTTGGATGAATTTCAAGCGATAATAATCTATTATTTTTGGTTGAGGTGACGGTGGAAAATGTGGTTGTATGTTCCTTTATACAATGATGAGTTATCTTGGGAGGATATGTTATGTTTCATAGTGAGAATGAGAAATGGAAAGTTTTGGAGAAGGGTAAGGCCATACAAAGCATTAAAGGGATTAAATATTTCAAGGCATGCTAGGCAGTGATGATAAAGGATTTGGTGGTAGAGATCCACCAAATCCAATGGTGGGGATTTGACTCACCACCACTTAGGTCAAATGGGAACATTATGTTATTTTTTATCACCATAATAAATTAATTAACAATAATCCCTCATTCCTTATCCATTTTAAATGAATTAAGTTGCCTTGTAATTAAGCTACTCAAAACACACCATTAAATCGAGCTATGAATTAATTAAGCCTTTTATTGTTATCCTTGGTTACACAAAATAGTTTATGAATTTTAAATAAATCAATCAATCAATTCCAACAAAATTAATTCTAAAAAGTGAATCATGCAAGTTTCTCTAATGCCTTCCCAACCTTCTTAAAATATATTTGTAAACAAAGAAAAATAAATAGAAAAAATAAAAAACCATCAAACCTAAAGTTGTTAATATTTTTAAATGACTAAGATTTACCAATCTATTGGTTATAAAATTTATGGCCCTTGAAAATAAATGAAAATATTTAGTTTTCAAAATAATTTTGCAAGTGATTTTCTAGTTTCTTTCTAGCTCTTAAAGTTGATTTTAAACTAATTTAGATTAAATTCCTAAATAAGAGTTTTCTCAATCAGATATTTGAACCTAATTATTTTAAGATGTGAAATTAGAAAACATCAATTAGAAAAAAATTAATCTCATTATCAACTATCCTTTTTGACAAATTCTAGAGGTAATTTGTGGGAGATCCTTTAATTCTAATCCCCACTAGATATGTTGGTGATCCCCATAATTTTATTTGAAATAAGAACTACCATCTGATTAATGACCCCCATTATATTTTAATGAGTAGAATGTAGCATGGAGGCTGGTCATAGAGTTTAGAAAGTTAGGATTGGATATCTATCTAAATTTGGGCATTGTCATGGGCCATGGTGCCTACACATGTAATAACCATTTACTAGGGGGAGTTGGGGTGCCAAATTTTTTTGAGTGAAGTTATATGTCAAATTTATCAGTTTTTAAAGATGATTATAATAGTTTAATTTTCACATAGGTGAAAAAAATATAAAAAGTGCATCTGGGTTGCAGATAAAAATATTTTTGTATGGGGATTTTAATTTATTAAATTACCCTATAAAATGACTAGTGTGATGAGAAAATCAAAATGGAGTGTTTGGCCTAGGAGTGCCAAAAATATTCCATGCTCTTTTTCTTTTCTTTTTTAACTATTCAACTACGATTACAATCAGAAATGTTCGTTGTATGGCCAAAACTAGATCCAAAATTTTAGCTTATATCAATCAATTACAAAGAGATTGATTATGAGTATGGCCAAAACCAAATAATAATTCATAGAAAATATCTATAGTGATACCAATTGGCTTGTATGGATAAAACTAGATCAAAACTTATAGAATATTAAAAATGACTATAGTGAGATTGGTTAGCTATATGGCCAAAACTAGATCAAAATTTTGAGAAGATGAAAAATATATAATTTCAATGAGGGAATTTGTGTATGGTCAAATTTTCAAGTGAAATTCCTTAAAATAACTTAAAAGTGACAACATAACTCACAATCAATAGTATAAAGTCCTTTTATATATGTTTCAGTTGGGAGAGATGATACATACACAACTATTTGGAGTGGTTATGTAGAAAGAACATCCACACATAATTAAAATGTGTAAAACTTGGCTTGTAGTGATGACATCATTTTACCAATAAAATCTTGCATATTTCAACACAGATTCAACTTGTAAAACATGGTTCATAGTGATGATTGCTTCTAAAATCCAACTTGTAATGATGGTGAAATTTGAGTTCCACTACTCTATTTCAATTTATGATCAACATTATCTGGTTAAGGCAAGTTGAGAGCATATGGTGGACAATAATAATTAAATTTAACTCTAGAATCTACTAAAAAAATGGTTCTATAAAGAGCTCTGATACTAGACAATAGCATCCATATTGAACAAGTTAGGATTAAATTAAAAATATAAGAAATACATCATAAATAATAGTAATATATTGATTCAAAATAATCATAATTTTATATTACAATAGCATAATTGCATAATCATTGACCTCTTCAAGGTGGAAACCTATTTTGAGGAAGCTCAATTCAATACAATTCATAGGTGCCTTCATACTAGACTAGGCTCCTATTTCTAATAATCTTTCACTAAATAACTACTACTCCAAATAAATGTTGGATTATTCCACTATTACATTTTACTATTACATTCCACTATTTTATCTATTACAGTGGTCTTGAGAGATGCCTTACAAAGCTTATGCATCCATATCCTTGTATTAAAGAAACAAAATATAAAGAATGGTCAAGATGAAGGATCCTAACATAATTAAACCAACCTATTAAATGACATATACAAACTGTAAATATAGAAAGTTATAAAAAATTAGTAGTGATTGAAAATAACCAATATATAAATATATGAGATAATAATAATAATAATAATAATAATAATAATAATAATAATAATAATAATAATAATAATAATAATAATAATAAAAGAGAGAGAATCAAATGGATTTTGTATTAAATAAATTTAATAAAAAAATGAAACCGTTATTATTTTTAAAAATATTTTAAAATAAATAATAATAAAAATAAAATAATAAATAAATGGGATAAGATCAAAATATATACATGTCATACTACATAAAATAGAATAAAGATATATCTAAAAATATGAAATCATCATTGTATTTTTTATGTTGTTTTAAAAAATTGCATAATAATGGGGGGGCGGGGGGGGGGGAGGGGCGAAAACTGAGCCAATGTCAACCCACTTCCATTGAAGGAATGTATAAGGGGTAGGGATAACTGACACGACCCACTTCCCTTAAGGATGAAGGTAGTCAACCCTCTACCATGGATGAGGCTATACCCTGATTGAGGGTCAGCCCATCTTATGTAGGATGAAAATAATTTATTTTATATTAAAATAATACTAAATAAAGGAATATATAAATATAATGATTTTACATTATATTTTATAAAATTTATTATATGTGTGTGTATTGTGGTTGAACATATGAAAAGGAATATGTATATATATATATATATATATGTATATATATATATATATATATGTATATATATATATATATGTATGTATATATATATATATATATGTATATATATATATATATGTATGTATATATATATATATATATATATATATATATATATATATATATATATATATATATATATATATATATATATATATATATATATATATATATATATATATATATTCAAATCAAACTTGAACTGCAAAATCATTTGTGTTCCCTCTATGTTCTCTCAAAACCCTCCTTCACCCAACCTTCAAAATAAAAAGAAAAGAATTATGGGCAAGACAAGAGATTTGATTTTTTTATTTTACCTAGATCTTGTGGTAGAGATCCACCAAATATAATGGTGGGTATTTGACCCACCATCTCTTAGTTCAAGTATAAAATTTATGTTATTTTTTATTACCTTAATACATTAATAAACAATTAGCCTTCATCCCTTAACAATTTTAAATGAATTAAGCCACTTTATAATTAAACTGCTCAAAACACACTCTTAAATCAAGCCATGAATTAATTAAACCTTTTATTACTATCCCTAGTTTCAAAAAATAGTTCTACATTTTAAATAAATAAAT